>CM061133.1:158734629-158763629 GCA_030789695.1 Scilla litardierei
ACACTTTCCTCCAAAAGAAACACAAAACTCAACTTCTCTCTCCTCAAGATTCCAACATGGATTTACTATTCACAACAGTAAATCCCAACCCAAAGTCACACAAAGAAACATGCCCTCAAAGGAAAAGGCAAGTTAGGGCCAGCCTCGTTCCAATCAAAAGTAATTTACTTAAAATTCATCTAATGAAGTGATCCTTTTAACCAAAAAATACATGGAAATTCACAAGCACTATGGAAAAACATTGGATTCAAAGTTCCAGTACAATGGTTTGAAAGCTCAAAATCCTCAAGAAATGTTAGGTACGTAGGTCATGATTTATGTTGTGACATTGGAAGCAGTTTGGTACATGATACACGAGTACTACCATCCCACACTAAGTGCTTGTTTCTTTTGTTGAATGCGGGTGAGAAAGTGGGCTTTTGGCATTGTTCACGTTACTATTCACCCACTATTCTTCACTTTCTCAACCCAAAGTTGCACGTCTGTTCCTTTCGTAGAGAAAATTTCAGAGAAAATTTGTCAACGTGGCTCCACTGTTGCAGCGTGCGATTCTCGTTCGTTTTCTCCAGATTTCACAAGGATTACGGCCAAGATTCCACGTTCTGGGGCCCACTGGGTCTGTTCACCTTGCCTCGATGTTGCATCGTTCCCATCGCTCACATCGTTCCCATTGCTCATTCATTGCTAAGTTTTTTTTCTCTTTGAGAAAATTAACCCTAGGCGGCGGAATTTTTTCCCTTCGATCTAGGGTTGCCGATGGTGATACCCTTGTTGGATCACTTCGGGTGTGCCCTAACTTGAAGGTGAAGGACAAGGTGGAGGAGAGGGGCTCTGTCTGAACTGTTGGATTCGGTGATCGGTGGGTTATTTTCGTTCTCTGAGATCCTATATTAGATCTGAAACTCGATTTGCTCACTGATGTATAATTTCTGTTTAAATTCCTTAATCAATGCTCATTGATGGGTGCGACAACTTGGAAATGTCTGAGATTTCCTTCATATTTGTGTGACCGTCGAAAATTTGTGGATTTATTTCGCTGATTGTTTCATGCAATCTGTTGAGGGTTTCTATCGATAAAGGGTTTCACTCCCTTTCAAATTGCATGAAACCCTAATTTGGGCTTTTACATCAGCACCATAGTTTACAAAATCTCAAGACAAGCATCAAACAGATTGCCAACATCCATAACATATCCAGCTCAAAAAATAAAAGCCCATAGCTTCTCCAGCAAAGACACCATAGTAATAAATATTTTCTGTTGAATGAACTTCAATGCTAATCATGCATGAACCAGATGGGAAAATGTAGCCGACTATTTGGGTAGATAATGAAGGAGCCACTGCCAATCAACCAGATGGGAAAATGATAAAACAAAATTTCTGAGGGCTAATGATTGTAAAATGTCAAGTACGTTTGTATTGTTGTTTTCCTGATTTGGGTGTATTATGTAATTTGGCACTCTGTTTCATGTTTGACTTGGGATTTGGTATACTATGGTATCTTTGCTGGAGATGCAGTGGCCTTTTGTCTTTTGAGTTGGATTTGTTCTTGATGTTGGCAATATGTTGCATGCTTGCTGTAACGGCCAATATCCATCACTATCGTATTTTGGTATAAATATTTTCAAACAGTTTCAAATAATAAGTTTATACGATTCTTCAACTAAATAAGTTTTTAGATGCTATTATAAAATAGTTTTTTTATATTCAGTAATTACTTTTACTAACTACTTTTACTAATCACTTTATTCAAATTACTTTATTCAAATTACTAGTTACTTTTAGTAACTACATTTCTACCAATTACTACTTACTTCTATTACTTTTCCAAATTACTTTCATCAATTACTAATAACATTTACAAATTACTTTTACCATTTACCATATAACATTTACTAATTACTTATTATACTTTCTAATTACTTTAACTAATTACTTTAAGTAATTATCATTTACTTTCACTGATTAACTTTACCCTAATTAATCCTAGATCTACCCCTCATTATCTCACCGTATTAGTAGGTGAGATCCAACATCACACCTAAAAATACCCCCACACCTATTATCTCCATTCATCTCCTTCATTTGGCAGCATCCCTCAAACATAGACACACACTCACGCATGGAATACGAAAGACAATTTCATCATTCCCCATCTCCTTCTTCCTCCAAGAAATTCAGCAACCAATCTCCTCTATCAAACAACCCACAACCCAAATTCAGCCTCCTCCTCACCCAATTTCCTCCAACAACCACAAACAAACCCAAATTCCTCCAAATTGCAATCCACACCAAATTCATAAGAGCAAAACAAAATTCAGCCTCATACAACTCAAAATCAGAACCCAAATCAAATTGAAATCAGAAATCTTCAAACCAAAATCCCTAAATCTTCTTCAACCCTCAACCCACTCCCCATCTAGCCATGGTTTCCCCTACCCTCCTCCCTACGCAGGCTACACCGCCCCCTGCTGCGCGTGCGCTTGCACTCTGCCGCCGTCGCTGCACAGCCGCCAGTGCCACCGCTGCGCCTGCAGCACGTCGTCGCCTCACAGCACGCTCCTGCAGCCGCCTGCCGCTGGTTTCCGCCGCCGCCTGTCGCCCAGCCTTGTCGTTCCTTGCTGCAAGAAGAAGAAGAAGAAGAAGAAGAAGAAGAAGAAGAAGAACAGGAGAGACGAAGAAGAAGAGGAGAAAATAAGGAGATAGAAATGAGAAGAAATGAAACACGCCTTACGCTGCAATCACTTGGACACCCAACGCCCGCCTCCGCCTCAGATCTATGCATCGTATAGTAGGTTCCCCACATCTCTTTCAACTAAATAAATAATATGTTAGAGTAATTTCTCTGGAGCTAATATGTGTAATATTGCTATGGTCTGTTAATACTATTCTTCCATGTTAACAAATCATGAACTAATTGTGTACGAATCGCATGTCCTTCCATTAAGCATTTTCTTATCTTTTGCTATGCACTTGCTCCCTTATATGTTCTAACACTCTTGGTTTCTTGCATTCGCAAGCCTTCTATCAAAAATGAATTGCAAACTGCGCTGCTTAACATTACTGCTAAAATCTCATTTTAATGCGTTTGCCAACTTTAGAAGCTGAACTGCATGCTTTTATTATACTGGTTGTTTCAGACTTAAATGGACATGTTATATATTTTTTTGGTACAAAAGAGTTCGGGTGGTTTAGGCAGCGGTCCCCACCACGGGCCAGGGCAAACCTCCGGGCTCTTCGAGCGCGTACAGAGGAATTTACAGATTACCCACCAAACGCCCCCCAATTCATTGACATGTTATATTACTGTTGCTTGTTAGTAACAATTTACTATCTGCCTGCTGTCAAATTAAACTACATTGAACAGGAGGTAAGACATAACCCTCGGGGTATATATGAATCCATCGAATATTGATGTGGTGAAACCATCGAATACATATGGGGTGAAACCATCGAATACAGATGGGAACCATCGAGTACAGATGTGGTGAAACCTAATTGATGACTAGACAGACACTTTGGGTGGGGTTGGTTCATGTAGTAGAGTTTGTAAGTGTGTCTTGAGCAATATACGTCTACCTCTATAACCACACCAATGGAGGCTAGCATCTTGGCCATTTTTTAGATTAAGGATGGCAAGAAGCATCACGATAAACCTCCGATGATAGGGTGTATCAAGAACACTTTACTTACTCAGACATGGACTTATCACGAGCACAAATAACTGAAAAACATTCAACTTGCAAACTACCTTTACCTCTTTTGAATTGCAAATCATGTGATAATCATTGTTAAATTTTATGTATTAACTTTTAGCATGCTCACATCTTTTGTTAAATTTCTTTTGTAACCTGTTTTATCATATTAGCATACAATGTCATTATGATGCTAAATTCATTTTAATTATTTAAATGAAGTTGATGCTTGGGAATTTTCCTGAGTAACCCCCACTGACAGGCATTGTATTTGTGTTTTAATGTAATGTCCGTCAGGTTCTTAGGGCATTTTGGCAGATCCTAGCTGTAGCGTGTTACAGTGTCGCGTGATCCACTAGTGGCAGGATTCTCACAGGAAGATATTCTTAGGCTGCTTTTCCTTGTAGTTCCATTGTATTAAATTTATGTAATATGTGTTGTAAGAGCCATAAGGCATCTCTTCCTTTTATTGTTGTTGTACTCCATTTCTGAGACGACTGATATTGTAAATATAAATTATCTGCATTGTTTTGAGTATACATGCAAGAACATGCAAGAATTCACACAGACGCTTATTGTGTTAAGTCAAGGAGGAAAGGAAAGCAAAAGTACCTCCTCCTTACTTGTACATGCAGACCCGCTCGCATCCTCGCTCCCAAGCGTAATGGAAAGCGGGGCGTGACATGTTTTAGTGGTGGCCCGTGCAGGTCTTGCTCGTGCAAAATACTCTAAAAACAACATGGATAAAATTATAATCTCGATCCTCAAGAACACCCTTCATTTGATTCTCTATCCCAGCCTTGTTCATTAGAAAATCCTAGCATTAGAGTTTCTAATCCTTAGTCGGCCCAATAATTCTCTATCCCAGCCTTGTTCATTAGAAAATCCTAGCCTTAGAATTTCTAATCCTTAGTCGGCCCAATAATGATACCCTTGATTTTTATAACATCCGTAACATTACACTTCTATGTTAATGACCATAGAAATCCATTGTAGCATATTCACAAAGTTATTTCCTAGTTGTATTTACATTTTGATCATCCTATTCTATTCCTTGCCCTCGATTCACGTGATCCCCTCATGACAGCCATTATTATCCTTTTGAATCCTTTCCATTGCATATCCTAATACTTATTTGATTCATGCTAGTCGTTCTTGTGCAAAATGCTTTAGGAACAACAATGATGACATTACGATCCTGAATCTAAAGAAAGTACCTTCGATATTCCTTTCATTGAATTCCTCGCCCAATTTAATTTTTTTGAAAATCTTTAGTATATACCTTGATCTCATACTCTTCAGCTGACTTAAATTCATTGTTTGAATACGAAACTTCTTGGACATAATCTTTAGTTACGGTCTAATAATGATTTTCTAACCTATATCATCCATACTCGTATATTTACCTTACTTTCTTCATATAATAAACTTTACTTTTAAACCTTACTTCTATTTCACTAATTCAATATCGCATTTTCTTTTCTTACTATTCTACTAGCATATTTCAAAACAACTGATCATATACTAATTTAAATACTTTTTATGCTAAATAGAATTCCTACTTTTTAAGTGTGTCGGTTGTGTATTCAGCATATTTGTACTTCCAATTTTTGTTCAAATCTATCTCCATTTGCATTCACAAAACAAGCGCTACTTCACTATACTCCTTTGTATGTTACTCTTTTCATTCATTACTTAACTAATCACATTTCATGTTTTAACTTATACCATTTACTCATTTCATTATGTTTCACATATCCTTCATTCTCCTTAATTACTTAATTATTCATGACTATTTTATGCTACCTAACCAATCTGACACCCTATCCATACCTCATCTGAAACCATTCATCGTAATCTTGATCCATTACATCATTCAACTCTAAATTCTACACTATTACGTGGTTATCACATTAATGCTTGTCATTACTTAATACGACTTTAGTAAGACTAATTTTAAAATACGTTATAGTCATTTAAATGATATCTTCTGTTTCATTCCATCATCAGATGTGTTAAATTTGTTAGTCGTTATATTGTCAGAACATTAGATGTGATTACTATTCTGGTATGATTATGTTTACAACTAGGCGTAGTGTGAGATAATATAAAGTGTAGTTGTGATTAGTTGATTATGAACACAAAGAATGTAGATTATTCCATTTTATATGGTGATAATAGAATGATGTGTTAAAGAATTATATTTGGATGATACCCATACGTAACGGATTCAATAGAGTATTCTTTGTGAATGAATTGTACACAGGAGAGCGAGTACACAACAGATTTTAAATTCAGATGAGTAACAGCTAAGAGTAGCTATGAAGGTATAATATGATTTATGGCGACAATAATAATGAGTAGATTATTTAAAGTAACAGAACTTAATTATTCAAGTAGTGGGATATAGGTATTAGAAATAATACGAGATCTATTGATAGGAATGGATGGTTATTTAGATTGATCTAAATTTGTTTAGAATGAGGTATAATGGGAAATGATAAGATGTGATTTAATAGTTTGTTAATTATGGTGAACGAATTTATGAGTTGTCATGATAAAGAATGAGTTGGGGAGCAGGACAATTGTTGATTGCAAATGGTGATGTATACTAGGCATGATTCTAATTGTCGTCATATCTTATAATTGGTAGAGCATCGTTGTATTGATTTTTTGAAAAAAAAATTGAAAATGAAGTTGGAGGATGTCACAATTGTAGTGTTACAAAGTTAGGTTATACAATGGGCAATGTGATGATATATAATGGGTAAGACAACTTATGAGAATAAATGATTTTGGAGAATTTGGCTACAGAGGAACTATACATTAGAGATTTCACAGGAAATGTTACTGCACTAATAACAAAAGACAATTGAAGAAGTGAGGAAATTTGCAAAAAGGTATTGATTGATGATATTTAGTAAGGTTGTTTGGTATAAAGTATTGATTATTTTAAAGCGAGAACTATGAGTTAGAATTCAAACGGTAATGTTGGATCTTTAGTTAAGTGTTAGGATGTAATTATAGTTGTAGCATTAATCAGTGATAAAAACAAGTAGTGATTTGAGGAACACTTGATTGATGTTACAGGTTTAGCATTCATTATGTTTGAACATTGAAGTTGTAGTTATATGTGTATATGTTTTTCTCCACTCACTTTTGTCCTTGATACTTTTGTGCAAATTCATGGGTAGTCGTCTATAGCCATGTTTACTTGTCCACTAATGGTTAAGGCCATCGGTGGTGCATAGTCATTCGAACCCATTTTGAAACTCAGTCTTAACCTCATCACTTGTATCGGTTCCTAACTAGTTCGTTACTTCGTCTTGAAGTATTTCAGGTCAGGGTTTATCTCGTAGAAATACGATGAGATGCATAAGTATTATACGCATCTCTTAATGAACTCAAATCTTGAGAAATTCCGAGGACGGAATTATTTTAAGGTGTGTAGGATGTAACGGCCAGTATCCATCACTATCGTATTTTGGTATAAATACTTTCAAACAGTTTCAAATAATAAGTTTACACGATTCTTCAACTAATTAAGTTTTTAGATGCTATTATAAAATAGTTTTTTTATATTCACTAATTATTTTTACTAACTACTTCTACTAATCACTTTTATCAAATTACTAGTTACTTTTAGTAATTACATTTCTATCAATTACTATTTACTTCTATTACTTCTCCAAATTACTTTCATCAATTACTAATAACCTCTACAAATTACTTTTACCATTTACTATATAACATTCACTAATTATTTATTATACTTTCTAATTACTTTAACTATTATCATTTACTTTTACTGATTAACTTTACCCTAATTAATCCTAGATCTACCCCTCATTATCTCACCGTATTAGTAGGTGAGATCCAACATCACACCAAAATACCCCCGCACCTATTATCTCCATTCATCTCCTTCATTTGGCAGCATCCCTCAAACACAGACACACACTCACGCATGGGATGAGAAAGCCAATTTCATCATTCCACATCTCCTTCTTCCTCCAAGAAAACCAAATCCAATTTTAGCAACCAATCTCCTCCATCAAACAACCTACAACCCAAATTCAGCCTCCTCCTTACCCAATTTCCTCCAACAACCACAAACGAACCCAAATTCCTCCAAATTGCAATCCACACCAAATTCATAAGAGCAAACCAAAATTCAGCTTCATACAACTCAAAATCAGAATCCAAATCAAATTGAAATCAGAAATCTTCAAATCAAAATCCCCAAATCTTCTTAAACCCTCAACTCACTCCCCCTCTAGCCATGGGTTTTCCTTCCCCTCCTCCATGCCCAGGCTGCACCGTCGCCCTACTGCACACGTGCATGCGCCCTGCTGCCACCGCTGCGCCACCGACAGCACCGTCGCACACGCCTGCAGCACGCCTGCCGCCACCTGCCACCGGTTTCTGCCGCTGCCTGTTGCCCAGCCTTGTCGTTCCCTGCTGCAAGAAGAAAAAAGAAGAATAAGAAGAACATGAGAGAAGAAGAAGAACTTGAGAAAAGAAGGAGATAGAAATGAGAAGAAATGAAATATGCCTTACGCTACAATCACTTGGACACCCAATGCCCGCCTCCTTCTCAGATCTACGCGTCATATAATAGGTTCCCCCACATCTCTTTCAACTAAATAAATAATATGTTAGAGTAATTTCCCTGGAGCTAATATGTGTAATAATGCTATGATCTGTTAATACTATTCTCCCATGTTAACAAATCATGAACTAATTGTGTACAAATCTCATGTCCTTACATTACATTATGTTCTAATCTTTTGCTATGCACTTGCTCCCTTATATGTTCTAACACTCTTGGTTTCTTACATTCAAAAGCCTTCTATCAAAAATGAATTGCAAACTGCGCTGCTTAACATTACTGCTAAAATCTCATTTTAATGCGTTTGCCAATTTTAGAAGCTGAACTGCATGCTTTTATTTACTGGTTGTTTCAGACTTAAATGGACATGTTATATTAATGTTGCTTGTTAGTAACAATTTACTATCTGCCTGCTGTCAAATTAAACTACATTGAACATGGGGTAAGACATAACCCTCTAGGTATATATGAATCCATCGAATATAGATGGGGTGAAACCATCGAATACAGAGGGGGTGAAAACATTGAATACAGATTGGAACCATCGGGTACAGATGTGGTGAAACCTAGTCGATGACTAGACAGACACTTTGGGTGGGGTTGGTTCATGTAGTAGAGTTTGTAAGTGTGTCTTGAGCACTATACAGCTACCTCCATAGCCACACCAATGGAGGCAAGAATCTTGGCCATTTTCCAGGTTAGGGATGGCAAGAAGCGTCACTGTAAACCCCCGATGATAGGATGTATCAAGAACACTTTACTTACTCAGACATGGACTTATCACGAGCACAAATAACTGAAAAACATTCAACTTGCAAACTACCTTTACCTTGTTCGAATTGCTAATCATGTGATAATCATTGTTAAATTTTATGTATTAGCTTTTAGCATGCTCACATCTTTGTTAAATTTCTTTTGTAACATGCTTTTATCATATTAGCATACAATGTCATTACGGGGCTAAATTCCTTTTAATTATTTAAATGAGGTTGTTGCTTGGGAATCTACCTGAGTAACCCTCACTGATGGGCATTGTATTTGTGTTTTAATGCAATATCCGTCAGGTTCTGAGGGCATTTTTGCAGATCCTAGTTGCAGCGTAGCGTGACCCACTAGTGGCAGGATTCTCCCAGGAAAATATTCTTAGGCTGCTTTTCCTTGTAGTTCCATTGTATTAAATTTATGTAATATGTGTTGTAAGAGCCATAAGGCATCTCTTCCTTTTATTATTGTTGTACTCCATTTCTGAGACGATTGAGATTGTAAATATAAATTATCTGCGTTGTTTTGAGTATGCATGCAAGAACCTGCAAGAATTCACACAAATGCGTATTTTGTTAAGTCAAGGAGGAAAGAAAAGCAAAAGTACCTCCTCCTTACTTGCACATGCGGACCCGCTCTCGCTCCCAAGCATAATGGGAAGTAGGGCGTGACACTTGCCTTTGGATTTTGTAAATTATGGTGTCTTTGATGGAGCTGCATTGTGCTTTTGGAGTTGAGTGGGATATGTACTAGATTTTGGCAATCTGTTGCATGTTTGCATTGGGATTTTTTATACTATGATGTCTTTGCTGGAGCTGCAGCATGCTTCTGTATTTTGAGTGTGATATGTACTGGATTTTGGCTATCTGTTGCATGCTTACCTTGGGGTTTTTATACTATAGTGTCTTTGGTGGAGATGATATGGGATTTTGTATTATGAGATGGATATGATATGGAATTTGGTGTAATGACCCTGTGCTATGAGGAAAACACTAGAAAGGGGGGTTGAATAGTGTTTATAAATTAAAAAGACAATTACACCTAATTAAAATTCTAACTAACAAAGATGCTGAATTATATTGAAACAATAATGAACAAGCAAACATAATATGTTCAAGGGTTCGGATTACCCAAGTCAAACCCGACTTGTTACCGGTAATCCTACGTCCCTACCACCTGGGATACCTCCAGATACTCAAGCTAAAACCCTAGATTTAGTTTTCCCTTCAACCCACTTGTAGCAACCCTACAAGTGTATTCAATACAAGATTGATGACCTTGAATCCCACAACTGGGGATCAAGCAAACCACTCTCATAAACCGAGAGTAAAACCAATTTACGAAAGTTATGAAATTCGAAATTACACTTACAAATCACATATGCCCTGAAGTAGAACTTGCAGGAGCAAAGTGATTGGAGTGTGTTGATCTCTTTCTAGAAGAAAGAATAGCCCTTGTATATGTCTTTACCAAAGCTAGAGGATGAGAACTGTTTCTAGTTGGAAGACAAGATGAGATTTGAAATTATAGGGCTTTTGATTGCAATGAGAGCTTGAGAGAGATTAAGCTTAAGGGATGAATGCAAGAATGTCTAAGAGACTCTTAAGGGAACAGTAGTAACCCCTTTTATAAGTTCTCTCAAAGCCCCAAAGAAAATACCCAAAAGCCCTCTCAAAATATGTGGAATAAAAGCCCACGGATTGATTTTACAGGCAGGACAGGCGACTGATGAATTAAAGACAGTCGCCTGCTGCACTGTGTCAGAGGGCAGGTGAGAATTCAAATGGTAACTTACCACGTAGGACATGCGACTTTTGAAGGTTGGACAGGCGCCTGAGAAACCTCCGACATGCGTCTGAATGGAAAAGTGAGAATGTTAACAAAACTTGATAATTCTGGGAAGCATGGACATGTGACTGATGTGGTATCCACATGCGCCTGTGCCATGGGTAGGCGACTAGGAAACCAACGTCAGTCGTCTATGTGCACAAGTGCAAAACTTGCCAAAGTGGATCTGGGCAAGGATGGACGGGCGACTGATGTAGTATACACAGGCGCCTGTTCCATGGGTAGGTGACTGTGAAACCTACATCAAGCACCTGATTGCACAAGTGCAAAAGTTGACTCATCTGGATTATCTTAGGCAAGATGATACATGCGACTATTGAACAAATTTCATGCGCCCACAAGTTGCCAGGCGCCTATACTTTGTACATAAGTCACCTATTAGAATTTAGGAATAAAAACCCAAGATACCAAGTCAAAAGTGTGTGCATAACATACGACTGTAGAACAAATCACAGACGCCTGTTTGGAGACAGGCACCTGACAATTGTTCAATAGTCGCATGTTGAAAACCAAAAATGCACAACTCATGAAATTAAGAGTTAGAGTCCTAGGAAATGAGTCCTAATGAATTCCTAGGCTAGATTGAGTGATGTGTGAGTGCTCCAACATTACTCTACTTCAAGGATACATTCTAATGAGATAGAGACAAGAGAATAAAAGATTTACAATGTATTTACTTCTCTTCTTTCTCTCGAATGATCTTGAAATATTTGAATCTTCTATCTTTAACTCGATCACCCAATCTTCAACTCTTTAAGCTTTGATTGATCTTTGAGTGTCATTCATTGCAATTGATCTTCTTGATTAGCTTAGGTGATGAATTAAATGCATGGAGGGGATTAGTCACAAGTATTTATGTTTGCTCATAATCAAAGCCAAGTAGGGAGAAGTCCAGTACTCTACATTCTCACCCTTTTGGTGATGACAAACAAACATAAACAAAAATAAATAATTGTGCTTTAAAGAAATACTTACTCCCCCCTACATAAATTCCAATCAAGTTAGACAATAAAGATATGAGCATCTAATGATCAATTAAAGCAATGGTATGATATATGTGAATGGAATGAATTCAAGGATTTGAATTTAGGATTTTTGAATCCAAATTCATTATATCTTTCTTCCCATGAACCTAAGGTTATTTCAATATTAGATTCAAGTTTAGCTTCTAATTACCACATAATTATGAGTTCGTTTATTTCTCTCTCCCTATGGCATTATCCAAAAAGTGGGAGTAGAGAAACAACAACTAGTGCTAAATAAAAGTAAAAAAATCATGGGAGTATAAAGAATAAGATATGCATTTAATATGATACCAAAAGAAAATTGGAAAATATGAAGGTGTATCACACAAATACGTATCAAAATCATCAAAACTAGGTTGACTAAAGGAAATGAAGTGAAATAGAAACATTCAATCATGCAATACATCAAAACATTCAATGTATATAACAAAGAGCACATGGAAGAGACAATATCAAACAATAATAACATAAGATAATAATATGAGCCAAAAGATGTCATCATGTATATATAGATCAAAATGTGAAAACATGGAGTACAAACAAAATATCAACTCCACATACATCATGAGACATGGTCAACACAAAAGTATAACCATCCATACACATCCAATACATATATCCAAACTACAAACATCAAGACTCTCTAACCCTAATAAAAAAAATAAGATCCTAGGGTAAGCAGTCTCTGAGCAGCATCAGTCATTAACATGGACGATGGTGGAGGCATCCTCAGGCGCTCTCATCTCAACATGAAAGTCCTTAGTCTCTGTCTCTATAGTAGAAGCAACAACAGCAGGAGGAGCATCATCATGAGTAGCCTCGACAGGCTAAACAGCAACAGTAGGCTCTGGAATCTGAGTGACCACAGCTGGAGGGGTAGACTGGATGACGTCAGCTGGAAGAGCCTGAGCATCACCAAAAGCAGCAGAAGATGGGATATCCTCATAAGGATGAAGCAGTGACTGGAGGGAAACATGAATGGGTATACCATAATGCACAAATGAAGTGTGGAACAGCTCAAGCAGCACAATCACCTTAGTGTCCAAATGGACAAAGAAGGGGTTAATAGCAGGTGGAGCTGAAGTGATGAAGGAATAT
The DNA here is from genome assembly GCA_030789695.1 of Scilla litardierei. Lineage (NCBI taxonomy): Eukaryota > Viridiplantae > Streptophyta > Magnoliopsida > Asparagales > Asparagaceae > Scilla > Scilla litardierei. Next base: position 158,747,669 of record CM061133.1, read on the forward strand.
CAGCTGGAGGAACAGTGATAGCAGCTGGAGGCACTGAAGATGAAGAGGGTTCAGAAACAGATTGCCTCTTCTTAGCAGCAGTCTGCAGAGCTGAAGAAGACTTCAGCTTTGCAGCTGCATCTAAGAGGGGGCCAAGAGGAACATGCTCATAGGAAGCTAGGTCAATTTGGAAGTGTCTGAATACACGGGTCAAGATGCAACTATATGGCAGGTCAGAGATAGTCTATGTGATCACTACATAGTCCATCCTATAAAGAATGACACATGCCCAGTTCAATTCCATCCTAGAGAAGATAGTATACATGCACTTCAGGATGTTGTGTGACGGCTGGTCAGATGATCCATATTAGGGTAGGATATTGGACTTGACGACGTAGTGGACGATGTCCCCTAGTTTTGTTCACTATGTGTAGTAGGAACAGGGATACCAGATTTAAATATTTATAAACGCAAGCGCACGGTGTTGTAGTGTGGCTTGGGGGTCGAACACGGGGAGGCGTGTGATGTGCTTGTTATCAAACAGGAACCAGATCACCCGGTAGGTGAGCTAGCCCTATCGCTTGGTGGGTTGTCACGATATAAAACTACGGAAAGGTATAAGATATAAAAAGTAACCCAGGACTTTGGTTTCCACCCTATCATGAGTTCTCTCTATTACGACCGACGACTAGGAATACGATCGGATTCTAGGGTTTAGTGGTGAGACGTTGCCTCTAATAGCGGTACCTAGCGTCCCATGGGCCAGATATTCCGGTCGATGCTCAGGATGATACACTAGGTCTACCCAGGTTCGGACGGTGGGTATTTCCATGTCCAACACTGACCGACTCCGGGAGCACTAAGCTCGCAATGATTGCTCCCGAAATTTCATCCGGCTGTTCCCACGCGCTAGGAATCAATGTCTACGCTAGGGGTGTGAGCTGTGGCTAGAGGATCAAACTCCCGTTTTATTTCCCCTTGGCACGACAGTCAAAGGCGGTCTTTTTCCCGCCAATGACAATAAAACACCCAGCGTAACCATCTAAATCCCTATATCATATCGAAACCCTAATCATATGGTCGTTCTAGGGAGAACCCACGAAGGGGCTTCCACCAATGTCCCAGATTAGGAAACTACTCACTAAACATTGCAAGAGATTCAATAACACAAATTTTAGCCATCAAAATTATAATCAAGCAATAGATTAGAGAAGCAAACGATAGTATTAAAGTAATATGAAAGTATCAAAGAGATCGAAGAACTTACAAAACAAGTTTAATTAGCAACAGCCAAAATCCATAAAAAACAGTTAAGCAAAGGGGATTCTCGTTTTCTGGGAAACCTAGGGCTATATATACACTCTGGCAAGATGCCAGGGAATATTCCCAGAAGAAGACAAAAATAAGCGTCCAACTGATCGGTTGAGACATCAACCGATCGGTTGAGACGATCGCGAACCGGGTCTTCAGCTTCTGAGATACTTCACCCTATCACTGAACCGATCGGATGAAGTCGTTTAGCTCTTGAGCTTGGGAAGATCAGCTACAGGTGAACTGATCGGTTGACAAGTCAACTGATCGGTTGGAGTTCAGCTTCAAAATAGAGAAGACTGTCGTGACCACCCGATCACTGAACCGATCGGATAGGATCTGCTTCATTGCTACTCCTCGTCAGGTCAGATACGTGTGCACGAACCGATCGGTTGGAACTGTCCACCCGATCGGTTGAGGGCTGATATATGCTCTAACTTGACGTATGGCCCTCAGGTTCTTGTGTGGCACCTCCCGTTGCTTTGGGGACTCATGATATTTGCTTTATATGTCCCCTGCGCTGGCAATCTCCTGCAAGTACACACAAACACAAAGAAAGTGAAAAGAAACTAAAAATCACAAAAAGACGGACTCAAAATAACGAAAAATGATGGGAAATCACGGAGAAGACGTGCGTGAATATATAAAATATAAACGCATGTCAAAATCCCCCAAGCTGAACCCTTCCTCGTCCTCGAGGAAGAGGAGTGAGAGTAGGAGCTCGGAGGGAAAAATAGAAAGGAAGAATCAGAAAACGAAAAGAAAATCCTAGATCACCCGTTAGAGCCAATGAAAACTAACTCACCATACTAAGCAAGCATGCGATAAACACATCACTAAACCCAGGAATATGAGTCCCTACAAGTGTTATGGGTACACACGGTGAAGCGCGAGTGTGTGAGGTCGTGAGCTAGCAGACGCTGTAACTATCTAAATTGTGCAATAAAGCTCCATATACACATACCCAAGGAATGACCCAAATATCGATTCAATTCGAATAAGCGGTGAATAATAGCTCAAGCATGCATGAGAATAGAATAAGAATAGAATCACATCATGTGTCAGGGACTTTACTGATAGGAACTAGGAGATCACCGCACGATTGCCTAGATGATCGCTAGAAAATTCCTATGCCAAGCGTGTTCGAAATCGAAGGGGGTTGAGTAGGTGTGGAGTAGAACACTTGGTGCAAACTCTCGCCTTCCCTTTATTGGCGGTGGATAGGAATAATATTCACAACAGGAATTTTTTTTTGTTTTGGGTATTTGTATATATTTTTTGGATTTTTGGCTATACATATTTTTTCCTTTTCTATTATCTTTTCTCTTTTCTCTTTTTTTGGATTTTTGGATTTTGGCAAAAATGTGTACTCTCCCAAGTGGAAGAACAGTACATGACGAGGGGATTTGCACCAAGCAAAACAAAAAAGAATTCGAATTCTAAACCCTTGGGCAAAAGGATAATTTTTCACGACTCAGGGCATAAGCAAAATGGATTATCCTAGTCCTATTGGTAGACTCCTGACAAATGCGAATTGAAGCGTACATATATATATACATATATATATATATATATATATGTGAAAAATGGAGAAGAGCTGACATCGCTAGAAATTTTTCCAGCGCTGTACGCATTTTGGGCCACCTAAAAGTATTTTTTTCGTATTTTTTTTGCAGTAGTTAGATATACTAGTTGGGAAGATCCCCACAAAATTTCAGCTCGATCCGACACCGTTTGAGCCTCCGTTCATCGATTTCAAAAACGTTACGCAAATCTGTCCACAGTTTTGCGTAACATTTTTGAAATCGATGAACGGAGGCTCAAACAGTGTCGTATCGAGCTGAAATTTTGTGGAGAGCTTCCCAACTAGTATATCTAACTACTGAAAAAAAAATTTCAAAAAAAAATACTTTTAGCGGGCCCAAAATGCGGACAGCGCTGGAAAAATTTCCAGCGCTGTCAGCATTGGCCCATTAACACACACACACACACACACACACACACACTTATATATATATATATATATATATATATATATATATATATATATATATATATATATAAAATAAAACAGGGATGTTATCATGGGTTATTGGATAAGAGATTTTGGATAAGAGAATTTAGATAAGGGATAAGAGAATTTGGGTATTGGGTAATACATTTTGTTGGTGATACATTTTATATAAGAGAATTTGGATCTGAGAAATTGGGAGATGAGAAATTGGTTGGAAAAATTTGGGAGGGAATTTTCGAATTTTGGGGGGGAGCTTTGGTTGGAAAAATTAAATTTGTCTTTGAAAACCTGCTTAAATTTGTATTTGAAATTTGTTTGGTAAAACTAAAATCATAACTCCATCCTCAAAGAGCGTGCATCTACTCTCCTCTGCACCCTCAAAGAGAAGAGGAATAAAATGCTCCCAATCCCCCAAGCGTCGTCTGCCCTCCTCTCACGTTGAGCCCACCACCTTCAAAATTTCCAAACACTCATCTTTCTCTTGAATAAAGCAGACCCATAGATCCAGCCATCAACAACAAAGATCCGGCCATCATACCTCAAAGCTTCCACCTCAGGGCTTGCTCTACATCAAGATCATACCTCAAAGCTCCCTCTCCTGTCTTTGTTGATGTTCTCTACAGCAGCCGCAAGTTTTAGTGACTGGACTTTTTTTTTCAAATCAGATAGATCCGGCCATCAACAACAAAGATCCAGCCATCACCCTCAAAGCTTCCACATCTGGGATTGCTCTACATCAAGATCCGGCCATCAACAACAACATGCAAGGTCTCCTCTCCCCTCTTTGTTGATGTTCTCTACAGCAGCCGCATGTTTTAGTGACTGGACTTTTTTTCAAATCAGCTGGGTCTTTTAAAGTAGAGATTTTTTTCTTCTGTTGGGACTTTTAAAGATGAGATTTTGGGAGATGAGTTGGTTTTATTTCGGGATTTTGCTTTTGTGTGTTGACTTTTGATTTTGCTTTTGGATTTTGCGATTAAATATTTGAATCCCATAAGTTGGTCGAGGGCACCCATAAGTTGGTCGTTACAAAATATTGATGTTGATAGATATTAGTTAAATGGAATATGCTAAATATGCATCAATAAAGTGCTTAGTTAGATTTTTTTGACAGGATCATGATGCTTGGTTAGAAATTGTCCTGATTTGGTTTAGTTAGATATTTTGCTATTTGAATAGACATTTTCCATATCCAGTTCCAATGGCTATTGGCTCATATTGAAATTGTTATGAATCCCGTTCCAATAGCTCATATTGAAATTTTATTTAGCAATTTCTATTGCCTCATATTGAAATTTTAGTTAGCCAATAGAAATTGTCCTGAATTTAGTTCCTGATAGCAAACTGCCAAAGTTTAGTTAGCAAAATTGTCCTGAATCCAGTTCCTGATAGCAAACTGGAAAAGTTTAGTTAGCAAAATTGTCCTGAATCCAGTTCCTGATAGCAAACTGCCAAAGTTTAGTTAGCAAAATTGTCCTGAATCCAGTTCCAATGGCTCATATTGAAATTCTCCTCATGGTTATAATGTAGTTTAGTTATAAATTTTACGATTTGGCCGGATCCTGATACAAAATTTCGTATGCATATATGCTTAGCTAGAAATTAGTTAAATGGAATATGACAGGATGTGTTGATAGTTAGCAAATAATGATGGAATTTGAATGAAGTGTAAATTTAGCATCAATATCAGGCTCATATTTGCTTACGAATGATAATTAGCAAATATTAAGGTTGATAGAAATTAGTTAAATGGAATATGCTAAATATGCATTAATAAAGTGCAAAAAATGCAGAAATGTTGATAGTTAGAAATTAGTTAAATGGAATGGAATTTGAATGAAATTTTGAAACAAAATTTTGAACAGATTTGAAACGAAAGTTTGTTAAATGGAATATTTGTCAAACACATCCTGTCATATGATATGAGAAATTAGTTAAATGGAATATTTGTAAAATATAAGCAATACATCAATATTTGCTTAGTTAGAAATTAGTTAAATGGAATATGCTAATTGTATCAACACATCCTGTCATATGCATATTTTTCCATTTGGATCAGGATCCTGATGCCCTGAGCACATCCTGGCATTAGAAATTTGCTTGACCTACATTAGAAATTTGCTTATTTGGAAATGGTATAAATTTGCTTGACTAGGACAAGCTCCAATGTTTCGACCTCTTAAATAACTACATGCTTCCTTTCTGGAGGTTCAATAATTAATGTGTACACCAAGTTCAATACTCATGTATGCATCACAGTGGGATGATCATGTATGTGCTCTCAAATCATAGCCATTAAGTCAGTTCTTTGCTTTTAATTTGGTTGGCAGATATTTGCCCTGTACTAAATGATATGACATTTTATTTTACAAGGTCATCGCCTTGAATTTTTTTTAAACATCATGTTACCTCTTTACATGTGTCAATTGATCTGTTGAATGAATCAAATCCTACATATTTTGCATCGATCTTATATCAATCTTATATTATGTTTCTGAGGCATATAGATGTGTACACCGATTTTAACAATATAAGGCATCTTACATTTTACATGATCATGGCGCCGAAAAGATTTTACCCCTTTGTACATGTTCGTTAATTTGCTGTAGGTTCATGCATTTGATTCTCCTCATGTATGTATTCATGTTTTCACATGTTGACTATTTGCTAATCTATTATAATTGTTTTACCAACTGAAGGTGGTGACCCATTCTGAGGGAACAAAAGCTGACAAGGCCAAAAACACTCCAAAACGCCGAGGGTTTTGCTAATTCGTTGCCGTTGCCACCGCTCAAGCATCATCCATTTAGAAAAACTTTGGGTTAGGGTTTCATCGATCTTATTTAAGTTCTAACTCTAGCATCTCGGTTGCTCTGATCTGCTTAAAATTGAAAATGTGATTCAAGTTAGGTGTCTCTGTAATGATGTAAATGACAATAATAATTTGCATGTGTCAATAATAATATGAAAATGTTGGCTCTATAATTTAAATGAAGATTCATAATTCATTGTGTTGGGAGGATGGTTTTGGAAAAGAGTAATTGATGGCTTATTACTTCCAAGTTGAGAGTGAGCGAGTTCTCTCCAAATAGGTTAACGAGATCTCTATAATTTGCATACTGTCAAAGTTTTTTTGAATCTTTGTTATGTTGAATTAAATTTATAGTGGGGCTTAAAGAGGTCCTGGGGCTTAAATCTTTGTCTATGTAACACACATGTTGCATGGTATATTTACAGCTATGCATATGTTTACTTCAGATTATGAATTCTGCCCATATTGTTTCCCAGGGTGGTTATTTGGATCAAAAATTCTGACAATGAACAACTGCACCATGTTTGATGTCTATGATCCTAATTTCATGTACTTGCTGTTCAGGTAAAGTGTAAGCTGTAGGCATTCATGAGGAGCGATTCAACCAAAAAATGATTAGATAAGTTTACAGTTATGTAGGTTGCTTTCATCTTTATTGTGTTTCCTAGCCTTCTGTTGGCATACACTGGACAAGCAGCTTATATTTTAAAGAACAAAGATCATGTTTTTGATGCTTTCTATCATTCTATTCCAGGTACGGTTTAAATTTAATGTCGTATTTGTGATTGATTATAGAGCTTTTAATCATTTTGTTGGCTTACTTTGCTGTAAAAGTTCTCCATCCCATATGTAAATCATGCGAGCCACTACAGTTTGCATACCTTTACCTACAGTTTTTAAACTATTGATTTGGCACCGTTTTGTTAAGATATGATATGGATGCCAGTATCAACTTCTGTCTGCAAGCTTTTCTTTTGGTTACATATGATATGCCAGTATCAACTTCTGGCATCGTTTTGCTTAGATATGATATTGATGTAGTTGACAAGTATGATGTGACTCTTTTTTGTTCGTTAAAGGATACTACCATCAGTCATAAAGAGAAGACAAAGCTTAGAATGCAGCTTTGCTCAACCCAAGCCAAGTTAGATGCATTTCATGACAGATACAAAGATATGGCTGATGAGAGGAAGCTAAGAAATTTGAAGAAGCAAGTTCAGTTTACAAGGAGAAACTTCGATGGTATGGGAATCAGTTGCTTTGTGCACAGAAAAAGCTTGCAGACAGAAGTTGATACTACAATCCATGTAAGGGAAATTTTTGTGGTTTACATATCTAAACGACTTAGAGATCTCTTTTTTGGTTTAAAATTCAGTATTCCCAGGTTTTTTTAGTTACAGTTAAAAGTTATTTTTTAATGGTAACAAATTAAGGTTTATGAAAAAAATACTATAATTTTGAAAAGCCTAACTCAGATAAAAGAGTAAGATTAATTTGATTTTTTCATCTGTCTCTCTTATGCAGCATATCAACTATGGCCAGACCATCCTTTATCGCGGAAGATTAATTTTGAAGGCGCTCTTTAACTATGGCCAGCTCAACTTTATCGCGTTGCATAGATCAAACAACTCAACAAACATATCCATCTCATTTTCCAACCTCTTCTTTTGGTTCAGACTAAAGAAGGCATGTTGGATGCTCGGTAGATGAAGGAGATCATCGACGTTGTGATACAGTTCTCCAAGAACTCTGAAAGCATTGCAGATATCTACTGATGTCAATATTGTTGATGACGATGACTCTGTATGTGTCCTTAGTTTCTGTATTTCTTCTTCAACCTGAGTGCCGTTGGGTGGGATATGGAAGGTGTGCCTGTAGAGCGAAGATGGCAGGATTGGGTAGAAGACCCAGCCATGTTTTTTTGGAGAAACCTTTTAGATTGGGGAGTTTTAAGATCAGAGATGAAAAGGTGATGAGTTCTGGTTTGACCCTTTAGCTCCCTCTGCTTATATGGAGCCAAAATCTCATGAAAGGAAGCATCAAGAATCTTAGCCAGCTAATTGCTCCATTTAATTTGAAGGCTGTTGTGAATGGGTATTTACTGGGTTGGATGAGTTATTGGGCCAACCCAAGTGGTTGGGCCCATACCCACTTGTATTCTCCCCTTTGGCTATAAATATAGACTTGAGGGCTCTCCCCTCAGTACTTGATTCATAACACGTTATCAGCACGAGCCTCTAAAATTTTTTTTGTTTTCCACAAATTTTTTTTTCCGTTCGTTGCAAAGGCGAAGGCGAAGGCGAGACGGGATATTGACGAGCGCGGTGCAAGGCTTCCTCCATCAAGGGTCGTCATCCGCGTAGGGCTTCGAGCAACCGTCGCTATATCCGGAGGACGGATATAGAGGTAAAAACTCTAAAAACAAGATTTTTAATCATACGTATGATTACCCCTCCCCTAGATCTCACAAGATCGTCATGGAGATTCATCGTCGCCTTGAAAACGACGGATTTTTCATCCCAAAAACCCAATTTTTAGGGTAAAAACCCAATTTTTTAGGGTAAAAACTCAATTTTTAGGGACAAAACCCTAATTTTGATCTCTCCGACGGCTAGCCGTCGCCGGAAACCTCCCCCCCTCGCCGGAAAACCCCCCCCTCCCTGGCCGCCTCCCCCTGCAGGGGGGGCGGCCCCCGCCGCCGCCCCTGCAGGGGGCGGCGCCCCCCCCGTGGCCGCCTCCCCCTGCAGGGGGGCGGCCCCCCTTGGCCGCCTCCACCTGCATGGGGGGGCGGCCCCCGCCGCCGCCCCTGCAGGGGGCGGCGGCCCCCCCCCGTGGCCGCCTCCCCCTGCAGGGGGGGCGGCCCCCGCCGCCCCGCCTGCAGGGGGCGGTGGCCCCCGAGGCCGCGCCCCCTGCAGGGGGGCGGCCCCCGCCGCGCCCCCCTGCAGGGGGCGGCGGCCCCCGGCGGCCGCGCCCCCCCTGCAGGGGGCGGCGGCGGCGCCGGCCCCTCCCCCCAAACCAGCAAGCCCTAATTCAAAAAAAAAAAAGATAAAAACCTGTGGGCCTGAAGCCCACAGGCAGCCTGTGGGCTTCAGGCCCACAGGCCAATTTTTCTTATATAAAAAAAAATTAAAAGAGACATATGGGCCTGAAGCCCATAGGTCGACTGCGGACTTCAGGCCCGCAGGCTGGTTTATCTGAAAGAAAAAAAAAATTTTGGGGGGAGGCAAAGGGCTATAAACTCGTCTCAAAAGGCAATTTATTAGCCTAAATATTAATTCAAAAGGGGGATTTAAGTGCAAAATATTCGTGAGAAATCACGGTATATTACGGGACAAATATCGGGCAGGCGAGGACTTTTTGGGGATTCTTGGGGGGGCTTTTGGGATGATGAGGGAAACTTTTCCCTCTGACAAAGAAAATGTTTATTTTGGGCTCTTAATCAATTTAATTGATTAAACCTCATTCGGATTACAACCTTTGCATTGTAATGATGTTTTCTGCAAATATCATATTTACATGCTTTGCATCTCTAGTATATTCTGTTGGATATTATATGCGTGGTTGTGCATTGTATTTAAAACTTAATAATTAGGAAGATCCTGCGACCGCTCTGCCGTTAGTAACCTAACGGTGTATGACGTTGCCCAGTGGTCCAATAATTATTAAGTGTTTAAATTATTTATCCATCTCTGCGAATATTAAATGCATGTGATGCCTGTGATGAAAATGTCTGATGAAAATGTTGATGAGCATAATATTTTTGCATGAATTGCTAAATGTGGTTTTTGGATCGGCCGTTTAGTCCCACAGTTTATTTCCTGCATTTTTCTTTTATTTTTGAGAGAAATTGTAGTGATGAATTTATGTAAATGTCAAAGAAAGAAGACCAACTTCCATGAAGACGGAGGCCACGCTTGAAGATGGAGATATCATATGGGACCCACAGGGTTTCCAAAGTTGTATTTTCATTTTAAAGCTGCAAATTTGTATAATTTGGACTGTGGACTTTTGGACTCTTTCTTGTGGGACTGGCCGATCCACACATTTAGTTTTTCGTTAAATATTGCCTCCGCATGAAAATGTTTTCTCTGATTAATTATTAATTCATGCATGTTTGTGCTCTGCTAGATAAATGGCTAATATTGCAAGCGTTAATTTCGAAGTACTGGAAGCATCAGGTAGAAACTATCTAAGCTGGCAGCTAGATGTAAAGTTTCACCTGCGGGCAAAAGACCCTCATCGCTGTTGTGAATGAAAAAGAAAATGTTAGCGATATAGAGATGGCGCAAGCCATCATCTATATTCGCCGCCATGTGGACAAGACCTTAAAGGCTGAATACCTTACGGTCGAAGATCCACTTGAGCTATGGACCGCCCTTGAGGACAGGTATAAACATCAGAAAGATGTTATACTCCCAAGGGCACGATACGAGTGGGAGAACCTGAGACTGCAGGACTTAAAGTCCGTCGCTGAGTACAACTCAGCACTTTTTAGCATCACCACACGCCTGAAGTTGTGTGGTGAAAAAGTCTCAGAAAATCGCATGCTGGAAAAGACGTATACGTCCTTCCATTAAAAAAAAATGATGCGATACTCATGCAGCAATACCGTGAACGCAAGTTCACCAAGTATTCCGAGCTGCTGTCGTGTTTACTCATGGCTGAGCAAAACAGAGAGCTTCTCCTCTCCACTCACAATCTACGCTCCCCGGCACTGCCCCCCACCAGAAGCTCACTATTCCTCTTCCTTCAAAAAGAAGAGAGATAATAAAAAGAAAAGAAAGACCACGGAAGGGGGGTCAACAGAAAAATGCCAAGGGCCATGTACAGCAGCAGCGAAATAAGCGGAAGTTCACGTGGCACAGAAATGACAAAAATAATTCACCCCCACCCAAGAGGGAATGGGAAGACTAGTGCCACAATTGTGGCTTGAAAAGCCACTGGTCCAGAGTGTGCCGAACTCCGCATCATCTCCAGGATTTGTATTAAAAGAACAAGAAAAATAAAGTTGAAACAAACCTGATGACATCTGATGCTCCAGTCAAGTTTTCAGCTGACAACTTCGAAAATGATGACTTGCTTGATTAGCCCTTATTTTTATCTTAGCAATTTGTTTTGAGAATAATTTATGAGAGCATTTTTTATGAAATTTGTTCTGAATGAAAATGTTTAGTAGATAATAAATGAAAATGTTTATCTAAATATGCATGTGCCGATACGTTTCATCTTTTGAAACTGCTCTCATAAATGCTTAGTAGACAATAAACACGTACGATTTCTATCAATACAAAGCCCAATATCAGGGCTATATTGAAGATCCAGGGAATGCAACACAGTTGCCCCCAAACGACACAAAAATAATGGATGCACTAACCCCTCCGAATTCCAAAAAGAAACTTTCTAAGTTTAAAGGACATCCGTTTCAACGGATCCCATTTGGAAACAGCAAATGTAAAAGAAAAATTACCGTATGCAACGTCTCAAGAAAAAGGAGTAAAATCCACACTTGAACGTTTTGAGAGCCTTATAGGCCTCTATCATACGAAGATTCGGAGAAAGGAAGCAGAATTAAACGGAGCACCTGAAGTGCCCTACATCAGCCGAGTTTTCACTCTGGCATGTTGGACTTGGCCACCCTGGATTTGTGATGCACAGCATCTTATCCTATGGGTATGACTTGAAGAACCAGAAGATTCTTCAGAAGGGAAAATTCCCTCGCATCCCTTACTATAAGGGAAGACTAATTGCAAGGCCATCTCCACAATAAGTTGAAAAAGAATCTCCACGCTTCCTCAAAAAAGAATACAAGGAGACAGATGTGGATAAAATCCACCACCCCTAGTGGGCTATTTTGGTACTTCATTGTACTAATAAATGCATCCTCAGAATATTCATACGTATGTCTACTACAAGACCCGCAACTTAGCTTTTCCAAAGCTATTGGCACAAGAATAAAAATGTTGCGGGCACATTTCCCAGACAATAAAATGTTGTAAATAAGTCTGGTTAATGTTGGGAAATATACCTCCCAGTCTTTTCAAGAGTATTGCCAATCAACGGGAATTGAAAATGAACATACAAGTGCCGCATGTTCATACCCAAAATGGGTCGGCAGAGTCACTGAAAAGTAGACTCCAATGGACTGAACGTCCATTAAATCCCGATTGCCTATGGATGCATGGGGACATGCAAACTCTGCATGCTGCATCGTAAATGAAAATAAGACCCTTTGGAGGTCAGAGTCTCCAATGCAACTTGCATATGGAATGCCACCGAACATTTCTCATCTGAGAATCTTCGGTCGCGCAGTCTCAAATCCCCATTGCACCACCAAAGAGGACCAAAACGGTACTCAACGTCGCCTAGGTATCCATGCAGGGTTTGACTCACCCTCACTTATAAGATACCTAGAACCCCAAACGGGGGACGTAATTAAGGCACACCTTGAAGACTGTGATCTCGATGAGACAAGTTTTCCCAAAAATAGGCCCAGATACTGGAAAATCTGGCGCGAAGAAAATTATAACATGGGTTACAAACAGCTTGACCCACTATGATCCGGTAACAATACAATGTGTAGATGAGATCCAGAAGATCTTCCACACACAGAACAATGTTCACCAATTACCGAAATCATTTATTGACAACCAGAAGATTGTCAGATCACACATCCCTGCTGCAAAAACTCCAGCTAGGATTGACATCCCCGAGAATGGATGCAATCCACCAGCAGCAGAAGTGGCTGATCCTCAACAGAAAAGAGGCAGACCACCAGGCTCCAAGGACAGAAACTCCTGGAGACCTTAAGACAATACTACCACAGGACAATGAGCTCCTGTCCACACCATCACCCTTCCCGGAATCCACTGCAGAGGAATTGCCGGGAAAAAGTGAAATTAAGTAAATGTTGTACGTACTGGGGAGGTGTTGGACAGATAGAACATAAATTGTCGACAATATATTCACGTATTATATTGCCATATACATCGCAATGGCGATGATGTTTGTAAATTATCGTTCCACACTCCGTTGCTAGAAGGAAAACGTAGAGATTGGCCAAAATGTGGAACGTGGCAATAGAAGATGAGCTGGACTCACTTATGAAACGTGAAATGTTCGGACCTGAAGTCCAGACACCAAAAGGTGTCAAACCTGTGGATAAAACAAAGTATTGCAAACATAAGAAAAATAGATACAAAATCGTATGCTATACGGTACAACCTATAGCCCAAGGAAAATTTCGCTGAAACTAGGGATCGAACAAATTCAAATGAGCATGTCTCATAAATGATGCATCAGTCTCCCTAAGTTATCAAAAGCGAATACCTTACGATTTGGCGAAGGAAAATTTTGGATATGCTGTTATTGGATGTTGTGACGGCATACCTTCGTGGATATCTTGTAAAAATAATTTCCACATTTCCTTAAAATGCCTGAATAGACTTCGGGACGTCTATTCAAATGAAGAAATATAAGTATAACAAATAAATGTACAACCAAGAGAATCACTTGAGAAGTCAATGATTCCTACTGAAGGTTGTTTTTGCATCTATGCAAAGAACAGGATTAGAGATCTTAGTTGTAGACAACTAACATCTCATCGGATCTCCTGAAGAGAAAACCGAAATAAATGTACTAGCCTGACTTTTAAACATGAAATAGAAAGACCTAGGCAAATATAAAGTCATGGCTCATAGAATCCTGTTAAAAACGCCCAGAAGTGCGTTGAAGATATTAAAAGGACCATTTTCATCCAAAGTACACCCACGGTGGTACACTTACTGGATGAACAAAAAGAACCCTTCCGATCGCTGGAAGAGGGGGAGGATATAACTGGTCCCAAAGTCCCTTATCATAGTGCAATCATGCACTCCTGGCTAACTGCATATGTCCCGGTATAGCAATTGCAGTAAACTCATTAGCCAGAGATAGTTGGCACCTAAAAAGGGCCATTAGACCTGAGTTAAGCCATCTGCGCTTCCTCCAAGGGTCGAAATATTTGGACTTACAAAATGTAGTACCATCCTCCAATGTTCATGCAAATGCAGGTTTTAGGTCCAGTCCCTATGCTGAGATATCACAGAACGGGTACCCACAGAGGGATGGCGATCCCATGCAGATCTGCAAAGCAACTTATGAAGGCAACATCATCCTATCATTCCGAGATCCTCACCATTCCAGAATCACACCAATGGTGTATTTGAGGGCGCCTGGTGGTACATCACATCCCAGTGACGACTGGGATAGAGGCTGTTTCTGTGGAGCTGACCATATAGTCTGAAGACCACATCAGAGGCGACGAAACTTAGCAACCTCTTCAGAGTTTCTGGATTCAGCAGCTGCTTGATGGTGACAAAATTTGTAATCTGTGTATATTCGGAATATTGTAAATAGGAGTGATGAGATAAGCCTAAGAGATCTGAAAGCCTAAGAGCTTTTACAGATCAGGGGGAGTTGAGGGAATTTGTACTCTTTTCCCTTAGCTATGGTTTTTCCCACTGGGTTTTCCATAGCCAAAGGTTTTAACGAGGCAAATCAAATCAACTCTGGATCCCGAAGTATCCACCCCTCTGTGACGCTCAGAATCCAGAAGCATTCATGAGCAGAGTCACTTGTACAAATCAGGGGGAGTTAAAGAGCGTTTGCACTCTTTTTCCTTAACTATGGTTTTTCCCACTGGGTTTTCCATAGCCAAAGGTTTTAACGAGACAAATCTCACCAACTCAGGATCCTGAAGTATCCACCCCATGTGAGACCCATACAGGCTCAGAATCCTGAAGTATTCATGAGCAGGGTCCACAACTATGGCTGGATAAGGGGGAGTGTTGTGAATGGGTATTTACTGGGTTGGATGAGTTATTGGGCCAACCCAAGTGGTTGGGCCCATACCCACTTGTATTCTCCCCTCTGGCTATAAATATAGACTTGAGGGCTCTCCCCTCAGTACTTGATTCATAACAAAGGCAAGTTTTTGTTTTCCATTTGATTTTTTGTCCATTTGTCTAAATTGGTCATGCTCATTGTTCATTATTTATTTCTTAAATTTTGGTGGTTAGCTAGACATAGTGTTGATGCCATTTTTGTTTCCTGATATTAGCCACAAAAAATATAGAGCACACATGTATTTGTCTAGCAATCTTATTGCTTGCTATTAGCCAAAAGTACATGCTTGATATCGAGAAGTAGTAACCAGCCAACAAAGTTGTAGTGATAATTAAACTCATATGCATGCCTCTACTGTGTTTTCTGCAAATCTTTAGAAGTTCCAGTGTGGTGAATGTACTTTCTGACTTGAAAATTCAAGCTGATTGGGTGAACATATTGTTTTCTACCATCTGTATAAATAAACAAAAGTTGATTTCGACATAAATTTTCCCTAAAAATACCGTGGTGCCTCTGCCTGTGCCATGCAGACTATTATCAAACATCAAGAATCCAAGAATCCCTACCTAGCATGCTTAAAAACATATACATTCCAGGTCCATTACAAGACCATGCGAGCTATATTTGCCAACCTGAAACAAATGAAATCATAATTCCCATAGGAAATTCACAGAATATATCTCAACTTTGTAATATGGAAAAACCAGTAATAAAGAATAAAAAGAACAATATAAGTCCAATCAGGTTCCATTGCCCGACATTTTTTCATTACTACATTATTGTTTTTGATTCATTTATAATGGTATACATGTATGATAAATATCCCGAGAAACATAAGCTAACACGTATTTACTACCCCCAAAACTCAAAAACCTTCCTTTTATAATTATAATTTCTGTTATTCCTTGACCCGAACGGGTTTTATTTTTTTCAAGAGAAGCGGGAAACCTTCATTTTATTGT
>CM061133.1:160165336-160239313 GCA_030789695.1 Scilla litardierei
TGTGGAGTCCACTAATTAATTAATTGTAATTAAAAAAGAGGGGAAAAGGGCGGGAATTGCTATAATTGGACAAAGCAAAGGAGAGAGAGGGAACTGGATCCACACCCTTTACTTTCTCATCCCAAGCAGCAAAATCCCCGCAAAAAGCGGGGATTTTGCAGAGGCCGGATGCGGGAGTCCACGTAAGCTTTGCAATAGTAAATCTCGGTTTCGTTTTTTTGGCCTGTGAAACACAACCGAGGAAAGTTGTTTGATTTGACAACAATAGTGAAAAAAATTCACTTTCCCCCTCCCTTTTCCGCCAAAGAAACAGGCCCTTAGTTGAACTTATTATATATGTACATGACTTTAAAACTTCCCTTTCTGAAAAAATGTCAAACACGCCGTTAGACTTTTACCCGCGGACAGTTCATGTGCAGACTTTGCATTTTGTTTCAAAAAAATTTGCCTTTTGTTTAAAAATACGAAATTCTAACGGAACTTTTGTGGAAGGATTGTTCATGTGGAACCAAAGTTTTGGTTTTCCCAATAAATTCCCATTGTTTGTTTGAATGTGGAGCGTTTTCAAATTATTGAGTTTTTCCAACCAAATGTTTCCCTCCAAATTTTCTCAAAACCTCATTCCAACCGTTGTTTCATCAAGATCAAATCATAGCCACTCTTTATCTTGTCATAGTCAGCCCCAGAATTCAAAAACAATTGTGTTTTAATATATATGTTGTAAAGGGAAAAGTAGGAAAATAGGTGTAGGTGATTAAGAGCCCCCTACCCTCATATTTATAGCTTTCAATGATGGGTCGGATACCCAATGGGCCTCATGGGCCTATTCATAACAGTTCCCCTTATCCAACCAACATTGAATAAGAGGTGGATTCTTCAGGATCCAAGTTAGGATAACTGCCTTGTTAAATAAAGAACAGTTAATCCATAACTTCCCCTGTTTTAGGGATGTGTCTAGAGGGTGGATGCTTCAGGATCCAGAGTCAACGAGGTTGCCTCGTCAAAACCTTGACTACAGAAAATCCTGTGGGAAAAACCAGTAGTCAAGGGAAAAGAGTACAACTCTGCAGTTGACTCCCCCTCATCTGACCAAGCTTCAGGCTTGCAGATTTCCTATGAATCTAAACATTAGTCTCCTATGTATCTATGAGTTCATAGTCCTCTCATCCTGACCCAATTTACATTTTCTCACTCTCCTCATCCCAATCCCATATACAAGTTTCTCAAAGATACTAGTAGGCAGGGATTTGGTAAGCAAATCCGCCAAGTTATTACATGATTGGATCTTCTGTACCTCAATCTGCTTTTTCTTCTGAAGGTCGTGCGTACAGAAGAACTTGGAGGAGATATGCTTTGTCTTGTCACCTTTGATGTAGCCGTCCTGTAGCTGGGCTAT
The DNA here is from genome assembly GCA_030789695.1 of Scilla litardierei. Taxonomy (NCBI): domain Eukaryota; kingdom Viridiplantae; phylum Streptophyta; class Magnoliopsida; order Asparagales; family Asparagaceae; genus Scilla; species Scilla litardierei. The sequence goes on from CM061133.1 coordinate 160,166,733, forward strand.
ACATGCTGCATTGTCTTCATGGAGAGGAGTTGGTGCAAGTACGCCGGTCATCAGGCCGGTGGAGGTGAGAATGTGCTGGATCACAAAGCGTAGCCAGAAACTCTCCTAGCTTGCTTCATGGATCGCTAGGAGTTCTGAATGAGTGGATGAGATGGTTGGCATGGTCTGCTTTACAGATCTCCAAGATATGGCAGTACCGCCATAGGTAAACATATATCTGGTCTGGGACTTCTCTGTATGAGGATCGGACCTGTATCCTGCATCAGCATAACCAACTAAACCAGTTGATGCCCCTTTCCTGTAGAATAGACCTAAGTCTATGGACCCTTGGAGGTAGCGCAGAAGATGCTTAACTCCGGCCCAGTGCCGCTGTGTAGGTGCAGCATGTAAGGACCCTGTCTATGGGGAAAACACTAGAAGGGGGGTTGAATAGTGTTTATGCAAATTTAAAAGGAATTTACGCCAAATAAAATGCAATCCAACAAATAATGCGGAAATAGAATTAAACCCAAATAAGAAACAATTGCAAACACAATTATATTTCTGGGGTTCGGATTACCCAAGTCAACTCCCGACTTGTTCCCAGTAATCCTACGTCCCTTCCACCTGGATTCCACCGGATACTCAAGTTAGAACCCTAACTTAGGGTTTCCTTAAAACCCACTTGTAGCAATCCTACAAGTGCAATCGAATACAATCGATGTCCTTGACTCCCAAAACTTGGGAGCAAGCAAACCACTCTCACAACCGAGAGCAAATCTCAAATAATGAAAGTTATGAAATAATGAAAACACCACTTACAAACACCTATGCCTTGACGTAGAACTTGAAGGTGGAGTGTGATGTGTGTTGAAGAACTCTCTTGGAAGAGAGGAGAAGCCCTTTCTCTTGACTGCACCAAATGCCTAGATGATCACTCTTTGGTTCTAGGTTGGAGAGCAAGAGAACAAGATTTGAAAATCCTTAGGGCTTTGGATTTGAGAGCTTTGATCTTTGGAAATGAAAGCTTGAGAGATTTTGCAATGAATGAGTAACCTTCTAATGGAACAGTAGAAGCTCTATTTATAGCTTTCTCAAATCCACAAAACATTTTAGGCAAAAACCCAATTGGAATCCGTGAGAAAAATCTCAACGGATATAATCTGAACTCGCGACAGTCGACTGTTGAACAATCCACAGTCGACTGTTGCACAGTCAGCAAGGGTAGGTGAGAATTCATAACAGTAACTTACCACGTGGACAGTCGATTGATGAAGCAAAGACAGTCGACTGTTAAACCAACAGGCGATTGTAATTCCTTCGACAGGCGACTGGCCGAGAGAAGGGTAAGTTAGACAAATACTAGAAATCTCACAAGTAACAGGATAGATGACTGATGCAAGGAACACAGTCGACTGTTAATCAGAACAGGCGACTGTAGATCCTTAAACAGACGACTATCAAAAGCCTGAGAAATTTCCAGAGAGCTGAGTCAAAGAAATGACTTACAGACAGGCGACTGTTGCAGCATAGTCAGTCGACTGATCTAAGAGACAGTTGACTGTATATACACCATTAGTCGACTGGCCGTAAAAGTCAGATCAAACATTGTTAGGGCAAAGGATATACAGGCGACTGATTTACAAAACACAGTCGACTGTCACAAGGACATGCGCCTGTGTATCATTCACCAGTAGCCTATGCGAGATAATCAGAGAAGGCCTAAAACTATATTGTAAAAGTCTGTGCAAAACAGACGACTGTAGAACAAAATACAGTCGACTATTTTTGAGACAGGCGACTGTAAACTGTTAAGCAGTCGACTGTTATATACAATCCTTGCACAACCAATAGAGAAATGAATTGGAGTCAAAGGACAATAGATCTAATGAAGTCCTATGACTGAATGTAGATGTGTGTGAGTGCTCCATCAAAGTTCAACTTCTAAGCTACATACTAGAAGAGTTAAAAGAAAAATTACATTTACAAATAATCTCTTCTTTCCATCGTATGAGCTTGAAGTCTTCACGGAGCTTCAATCATCATCTACGATCATCCAATCCATGTCATTTGCCTGCAATGACGTTTATGAGTCATCCATTGCTAGTAGATCTTCATAATTAGCTTAGGCAATGGATTAACTGTAAAATGGGGGATTAGTCACACGTATTTATGTTTTCTCATCATTAACACCAAGTAGGGAGAAGTCCAATACTCAACACAGTACTATATCTGGCTAGTAAGTTGACTGCAAATGCTATGTCAGGGCGAGTGCAGTTAGCGAAGTAAAGGAGTGCACCGATAGCACTTAGATAAGGCACTTTAGGGCCTAGTACTTCCTCCCCCTCTTCCAGCAGCTGGAAGGGGTCTTTATGCACATCCAATGATCTGACGACCATTGGGGTGCTGAGGGGGTGGCACTTATCCATCTGAAACTTTTTCAATAAGTTCGATCATCATCTACGATCATCCAATCCATGTCATTTTCCTTCAATGATGTTTGTGAGTCATCCATTGCTAGTAGATCTTCATAATTAGCTTAGACAATGGATTAACTGCAAAATAGGGGATTAGTCATAAGTATTTATGTTTGCTCATCCTTAACACCAAGTAGGGAGAAGTCCAATACTCAACATTCTCCCCCTTTTTGATGATGACAAACAAACATAAACAAAAAGATAAATAATTGTGCGCAATGAAAACTTACTCCCCCTACATAGATGCCAATCAAGTTAGTCAACAAATATTAAAGCATCTACATAACAATTGAAGCAAATGAGTGAGATATGGATGAATTTAATTCAAGAAATCTAGGAATTAAAATCCTTATTCATTGTAATCTTACTCCCCCTGAATCTAAGGCAACGTAAATCTTGGATTCAAGTGTTAGAACATACTTAGCACATTCATTATGAATCTTGTATGTTTATTTCTCTCTCCTTATGGCATTATCCAAAAAGGTGGGAGCAAATAACAACAACAATAATAGTGCTAAATACGAACTAACAACAATCAAGGAGTATAAAGATATATCGAATCAAAAACTCATAAAATCACATCATATACACATGTGAGTAATGGAATTGAAGTCCAATATCAACATTAGATATACACACAAAAATATTCAAAAAAAAAAGAGATTTCACAAATGCATCATACCAGAGATATCTTGGAAAATCGAATACCAAATTCATATTGTTACGACCTAAAGATCGTAGGAGCCCGACTCCCGCCCGGATCCGCTAGCATACCCCATTAACTCACCATTTCGCAAAAGGGCCGCCGCCCCGAAAATCCGGGGCATCATGGAGACAGGCGCGCCTTGCAGCGTTCCCCGAACCGGCCGAGGCGAACAACCGCAGCCAGCCGATGCAAACAACCGCATCCGCCCGACCCACTGGGGTAGCGCGCTTGGGGACGCTTGGGTAGCTAGGCCAGGCCTATTGACGGGCGCGGACGTATCCTTCCGTACTGGCGGGCCATACCCCGTGACCGATCGGGGGGCGCGGCCGGGCCGGACAACCCCCGATCGGAACGGCCCGCCCGGCTCCCGCGAACCGCGGCGCCTAGAGTGACACAGCCCGGCCTTTAGTTCGTCGCTAACGACAAACAGCCTAGGTTAAGGATACGACTGACACATACGTCACCCGACCGCCTGACAAAGCACCCCCAGGCGGCTGACCCATCCGACGATTAGTGCTTTCGGCCCTGACATCCCGACAAAAGCACCCCTTGGCCGTTGCGCCGCCTGACAGGAGCAGGTCGGGAACTACTGTTCCCGATGTCCTTGTCCGAAGCTTCCGCTGACACCCGAGCCAGCTCAGCACGCCTAGTCATCACCCGTCAGGTATAAATACACCCTCTCCTCTTACGGAAAGGGGGTTGAAGAATTCTCTCTCATTCTATTATTCACACACGAGAGCTAAGGTCTTCCATATCTTTGCTCTCCCACCTATAGCTCGTCACGCGCGGCGGACACACAGAGAGTCCGACCGGCGTGTCCAGCCCCCCATTTTAAGCCTCGTTACTGACTTAGGCATCGGAGGGGCTAAGGGTTGAACCCCAACCCCGCCCTTCTGACGAGTTGTTTGTGCTGCAGGAGAGCTCGCCCATCGACCAAAGTCAGCGTCAGCCATCTGCCGTCCAACCTTCCTCAGCTCCGTCCGGTGAGATTCGATCCCTTGAGCACCACCGGCAACGGATCCAACCTCTTCACCCCACTAATCACTTGTGAAACAGCCTACCTAAACCCTCATCTCCATATAACCACCGTGCCCTTGGTTCCCCATAATACAAATTCATTGTACGCGAGTTCCACCTCGTAACAATTGGCGCCGTCTATGGGAACGAAGGGTCACAACCATGTTAGACTCCATGCCAATCTTGCGGAACCCTGACCACGGCAAAGATCCCGTGGGTCAGGAACCGCTCTCTCTACAAATCACCCCGGCGTCCGACCCCCTTCTGGGGATGGGCACCGAAACTGAACCTACTTCATCCCACGTCGTCCTGAAGAGCTTCGAGGCCGTCACTCAGGACAGGGAAGGCTATCAGACGACCGGAACGGAGCCTCCGCCCGGCCCCTCAGAGCCCCAGAACATGAGGCGGAACCTCCGCCTTCAGTTCGAGGAGGAGGGAGAAAACCGGGGGCTCACGGAGGAGATTGCGGCCCAGCAAAGGCTCCTGGAAGAGGAGATGGAAGTTGCGCAGCGGTGGAGGCGCCTGGGGGAGGCGGCCGCCGCGCAAAGGCGTTTGGACGAGACGGACGCCGCGCAAAGGCGTTTGGACGAGGCGGCCGCCGCACAAAGGCGCTTTGACGAGGCGGCCGAGACCGCCCGGAGGGCCTACCAGGAAGAAGAGGCCACCCGCCGCCAACTCCGCTTCATCGTCGCGGAGCGCGAGAGGCTAAGGAGAGAAAACAGGAGCAACCAAGAAGTCCTTGAAGAGACGGCGACGGGCCGGCGGCCCGGGAACGGGCGGGACCCATTGCTGAACAGGTCCCCGCCTGGAGGAGGCGGCCTGCATCGCCAGCGCCACCCCTCCGATACCCTGCACGAGGAAGCCGTTTGTCAACAACTGCGCTTCCTCACCGCCGAGCGTGAAAGGATCCTCCGAGAGAATCAAGAACGGATGGAGGCCCGAGGAGAGCTGGCCGGGAGGCGCTGGCGCTGGGAGAACAGTAGCCCGCAACCCGTCGATTCTTCAGCCCGAGGAAGGAGCTACTCCTCGGGGACGGAGGACCGTCGGCGGCCGAGGCGCGACCGAAGCCAGACCCCCGAATGGTGGAGAGGAGATGCGCCGAATCGCCCTACTTATCCGGAGGAGGCCACGCCGCTTGCACGATGGATCACGTCCGCCCCAAGGCCCATAAGGTTCAAACCCCCTCACTTGGCCACGTACAATGGGAGAGGCGACTCCCTCACACACGTACAACAATACCGGGGGGCGATGGAGGCGCATGATGTGGACGAGGCGTTCCTATGCCGACATTTCTCCCAGAGCCTGAGGGACACCGCTCTGGGCTGGTCCTTCGGCTTGCCCGCGAGATCCGTCGGGAGCTTTGGCGAGCTGTCCCACAAGTTCTGCCAAGAGTTCCGGGCCGGGCGGACGAAGAAGAAGCCCTTGGACTATCTCTGCACAATAGTCCAAGGAGAAGGAGAGACAACGGGTAGATACCTCCGCCGTTTTCAGGAGGAGAGACGAGCGGTGGTGACATGCGGCGATGAGGTGCTCATGCTGGCCTTCAAAACGGGGTTGCGGACTCGGAGTCTCCACAAATCCCTGCTCTGGGACCCGCCGACCGACTATGAGGCGTTGGTTGCTATGGCGGAGAGGCACGCGTTGGCCGAAGAAACCCTCGGTGCAAAGGCCTTATTCCCCCCGGCGAAACCGACTCAAGGCGAACCCCGATCACATACTCGGCCGAGGCAGGAAGAGGGGGACCGAGGTCGCAACCGGCTAGCCCGACCAAGGTGGGAACCGCCCGGGCCTCGCCCCCAAGATCGCCCTGGTCCGGCGCGCGAGTTTGCTCCGGCACAAGGGCTCCCTCGAGTCGCCCCAAGGCAAGAGGGCCCCCTACGGGCGCATTACACGCAACTCAATGCCCCCTGATCGAGGTGATGGCCGCGGCTACACGAGCAGGTCTACTGCCGGAGCCGCCCCCAGAAATGAAGTCGGACCCAGCCCGGAGAGATTTTAAGAAATACTGCCGATACCACCGGGACCACGGCCACGACACCGACGACTGCTTCACCCTCAAAAGGGAAATCGAGCGGCTGATCCAGGCGGGCCACCTGGGGGACTACGTCGGAGGCCGGAGACCGGACCGAGAAGATGGAAACCACCGAAGGGCACGGAGGGCAGACCCTCCGGCAAATGGCGAGCGGGAAGAGCTTCACCCCCCGAAACCCGTCATGCGCATAAACACGATATGTGGCGGGCCATCTTCAGGAGGGGCATCGTCGTCAAGCAAAAAAGGCGTATGCGAGGCAAGTGATGACGGCGGGTCTTGGAGGGGACCAGAGAGGGAGAAGGATGGCCTACCCTCCCATTACTTTCAGTGACGAGGATCTAGAGGGGATCGAGCAGCCCCACGACGACGCCATCGTCATCGAGGCCCAGATTGGGACGGCCATCGTCAGCCGCCTCCTGATCGACACAGGGAGCTCTTGCGACATCCTGTTCATGTCCACAATCGAGAAGATGGGGTTAAGGCCGACGGACCTGAGACCCTGTACCGGACCCCTCGTCGGTTTCACCGGTCACTCGACCCCCATCATGGGAGTGATTACCTTGCCAATAACCCTGGGAGAGGAGCCACAGGTGGTCACTCGAATGACGCTGTTCGTTGTGGTCGACATTATGTCGGCGTACAACGGGATTATAGGACGACCATACATGTCGGCCATTGGAGCGCTCCCCAGCCTTCTCCATCAGATGGTCAAGTTCCAAACCCCCCGAGGGGTGGGGATCGTACGGGGAAGCCAGAAGCTGTCTAGGAGCTGCTACGTAGGGTCGAACAAGCACAAGGGACCAGAGGTGAACCTGAAGATCGATTCCCCCAGGCGAAGTGATGACCCCTACCATCCAGAGCTAGCTCCAGCCGATGCCACTGCCGAGGGAAACAGGATCGGCCACGCCCCCCCTGAGAAGGACGGGCTAATCACTCCAAGGGGCGCTGTGCGCCGGTCGTGGCATATCCGGGAACAGTAAGTCCTGAACGAAATACCTTGTTCCCTTCTTTTTATCTTCGAATTTCGCCTTTTCTACATGACAATTTCAGTTCAACCCACTCAAAGACTCCGGGGCAGGACCAATCCTCGCCACCCAAACCGGAGTGGGACACGGGCCGAGCTGCGCACTCGCTCCACCCCAGGAAGACCTCCGGGTCAAGTTCACTGAGCTTGGCCACCCAAACCGGAGCGCCATATGCGGGGTAGGCGACGGCCCAATACCCGTCCGACTATATAGGCTGCGGGGAGGCGACGGCCCAATACCCCCCTCTCAAAGACTCCGGGGCAGGACCAATCCTCGCCACCCAAACCGGAGAGGGGCACGGGCCGAGCTGCGGACTCGCTCCCCCCCAGGAAGACCTCCGGGGCAAGTTCACTGAGCTTGGCCACCCAAACCGGAGCGCCATATGCAGGGTAGGCGACGGCCCAATACCCGTCCGACTATAGAGGCTGCGGGGAGGCGACGGCCCAATACCCCCCGATCAAAGACTCCGGGGCAGGACCAATCCTCGCCACCTAAACCGGAGAGGGGCACGGGCCGAGCTGCGCACTCGCTCACCCCCCAGGAAGACCTCCGGGGCAAGTTCACTGAGCTTGGCCACCCAAACCGGAGCGCCATATGCGGGGTAGGCGACGGCCCAATACCCGTCCGACTATAGAGGCTGCGGGGAGGCGACGGCCCAATACCCCCCCTCTCAAAGACTCCGGGGCAGGACCAATCCTCGCCACCCAAACCGGAGAGGGGCACGGGCCGAGCTGCGCACTCGCTCCCCCCCAGGAAGACCTCCGGGGCAAGTTCACTGAGCTTGGCCACCCAAACCGGAGCGCCATATGCGGGGTAGGCGACGGCCCAATACCCGTCCGACTATAGAGGCTGCGGGGAGGCGACGACCCAATACCCCCCCTCTCAAAGACTCCGGGGCAGGACCAATCCTCGCCACCCAAACCGTAGAGGGGCACAGGCCGAGCTGCGCACTCGCTCCCCCCAGGAAGACCTCCGGGGCAAGTTCACTGAGCTTGGCCACCCAAACCGGAGCGCCATATGCGAGGTAGGCGACGGCCCAATACCCGTCCGACTATAGAGGCTGCGGGGAGGCGACGGCCCAATACCCCCCCTCTCAAAGACTCCGGGGCAGGACCAATCCTCGCCTCCCAAACCAGAGAGGGGCACGGGCCGAGCTGCGCACTCGCTCCCCCCCAGGAAGACCTCCAGGGCAAGTTCACTGAGCTTGGCCACCCAAACCGGAGCGCCATATGCGGGGTAGGCGATGGCCCAATACCCGTCCGACTATAGAGGCTGCGGGGAGGCGACATCCCAATACCCCCCCTCTCAAAGACTCCGGGGCAGGACCAATCCTCGCCACCCTAACTGGAGAGGGGCACGGGCCGAGCTGCGCACTCGCTCCCCCCCAGGAAGACCTCCGGGGCAAGTTCACTGAGCTTGGCCACCCAAACCGGAGCGCCATATGCGGGGTAGGCGACGGCCCAATACCCGTCCGACTATAGAGGCTGCGGGGAGGCGACGGCCCAATACCCCCCTCTCAAAGACTCTGGGGCAGGACCAATCCTCGCCACCCAAACCGGAGAGGGGCACAGGCCGAGCTGCGCACTCGCTCCCCCCAGGAAGACCTCCGGGGCAAGTTCACTGAGCTTGGCCACCCAAACCGGAGCGCCATATGCGGGGTAGGCGACGGCCCAATACCCGTCCGACTATAGAGGCTGCGGGGAGGCGACGGCCCAATACCCCCCCTCTCAAAGACTCCGGGGCAGGACCAATCCTCGCCACCCAAACTGGAGAGGGGCACGGGCCGAGCTGCGCACTCGCTCCCCCCCAGGAAGACCTCCGGGGCAAATTCACTGAGCTTGGCCACCCAAACCAGAGTGCCATATGTGGGGTAGGCGACGGCCCAATACCCGTCCGACTATAGAGGCTGCGGGGAGGCGACGGCCCAATACCCCCCCTCTCAAAGACTCCGGGGCAGGACCAATCCTCGCCACCTAAACCGGAGAGGGGCACGGGCCGAGCTGCGCACTCGCTCCCCCCCATGAAGACCTCCGGGGCAAGTTCACTGAGCTTGGCCACCCAAACCGGAGCGCCATATGCGGGGTAGGCGACGACCCAATACCCGTCCGACTATAGAGGCTGCGGGGAGGCGACGGCCCAATACCCCCCCTCTCAAAGACTCCGGGGCAGGACCAATCCTCGCCACCCAAACCGGAGAGGGGCACAGGCTGAGCTGCGCACTCGCTCCCCCCCAGGAAGACCTCCGGGGCAAGTTCACTGAGCTTGGCCACCCAAACCGGAGCGCCATATGCGGGGTAGGCGACGGCCCAATACCCGTCCGACTATAGAGGCTGCGGGGAGGCGACGGCCCAATACCCCCCCTCTCAAAGACTCAGGGGCAGGACCAATCCTCGCCACCCAAACCGGAGAGGGGCACGGGCCGAGCTGCGCACTCGCTCCCCCCAGGAAGACCTCCGGGGCAAGTTCACTGAGCTTGGCCACCCAAACCGGAGTGCCATATGCGGGGTAGGCGACGGCCCAATACCCGTCCGACTATAGAGGCTGCGGGGAGGCGACGGCCCAATACCCCCCCTCTCAAAGACTCCGGGGCAGGACCAATCCTCGCCACCCAAACCGGAGAGGGGCACGGGCCGAGCTGCGCACTCGCTCCCCCCCAGGAAGACCTCCGGGGCAAGTTCACTGAGCTTGGCCACCCAAACCGGAGTGCCATATGCGGAGTAGGCGACGGCCCAATACCCGTCCGACTATAGAGGCTACGGGGAGGCGACGGCCCAATACCCCCCCTCTCAAAGACTCCGGGGCAGGACCAATCCTCGCCACCTAAACCGGAGAGGGGCACGGGCCGAGCTGCGCACTCGCTCCCCCCCAGGAAGACCTCCGGGGCAAGTTCACTGAGCTTGGCCACCCAAACCGGAGCGCCATATGCGGGGTAGGCGACGACCCAATACCCGTCCGACTATAGAGGCTGCGGGGAGGCGACGGCCCAATACCCCCCCTCTCAAAGACTCCGGGGCAGGACCAATCCTCGCCGCCCAAACCAGAGAGGGGCACGGGCCGAGCTGCGCACTCGCTCCCCCCAGGAAGACCTCCGGGGCAAGTTCACTGAGCTTGGCCACCCAAACCGGAGCGCCATATGCGGGGTAGGCGACGGCCCAATACCCGTCCGACTATAGAGGCTGCGGGGAGGCGACGGCCCAATACCCCCCCTCTCAAAGACTCCGGGGCAGGACCAATCCTCGCCACCCAAACCGGAGAGGGGCACTGGCCGAGCTGCGCACTCGCTCCCCCCCAGGAAGACCTCCGGGGCAAGTTGACTGAGCTTGGCCACCCAAACCGGAGCGCCATATGCGGGGTAGGCGACGGCCCAATACCCGTTCGACTATAGAGGCTGCGGGGAGGCGACGGCCCAATACCCCCCCTCTCAAAGACTCCGGGGCAGGACCAATCCTCGCCACCCAAACCGGAGAGGGGCACGGGCCGAGCTTGGGCTTAGACGGGGTACCCGACGGACCAATACCCTCCCTCCCCCGAAAGGGCCTGTCACCCCCTCCTCAATCCTCGGGAAACTACTCAAGGTCCGCGAATCAAGGCAACCCTTACGCAGAGCCATCCCTGAGGAGTAACGCCAGACCCCCATAAAGCCGACGCCCGAAACGACTTGTCCAACCCAAAAGGACACTCGGGACGAACGCCACTGACAAATGTCATGCATGCCTGAGGGGTCACATCACCCGTCACCCATCGGGAACGCCCCCCCTAAGAACAAAATTCCAATACGGCCCCGACTCTCAATGAAGAGTAAATGAGGGCAGAAATTCACCATTATAAATTCCCCCCTCAGCTTCCTTGAGGGGGGAGGAAGGCAAAAGAAAGTATGTGAAGAAAGACTAGTCATTTTTGCCACCCTCTCTCCCTTAAAATGCGAGGAAAATGCAAGCTTCGCCGCCCGCCAAAGTAAACGATCCCCCAACAGGATATTCCCCTTACACGATGGTTGCCCAGCCTGCGGCATCCCTCCTTCCGTTAGACAACTTAAGGCATGGGACCTGGCGCTCCGCTGGCATACCATGCCTCTCCACGGACGCCCCGGGTACACAGGAGCGGCTGGCCGACAACCCGATGGATGGGACAGACCTGCCAAATCACCTCACCGGACACCCCGGCAGTCGCCTGCGTCGCCCCAACCGAGGGGAACTTGTCCCCGAGCTCCGGCGTACTCCGACAGGCTACTCCATTCACACCAGTAGCACCCCTCCTTCCACTCATCGACCTCCCCTGGACCGTTCACACCAGGAGGACGCACAGAGGGGCTACGACCCGCGTCCCTTCACGCCTACCAGGTGGAGCCCCCAATCGAGGGGAGCAACGGGGCCCCGGGGGATAGAACAACCACCAAGGACTCCCTTTCCCCCCAATTCTGGGAACGAGGGCCAAAGCCGCTGCCCGGCTCCGACGCGACCATCCACCCCTACGCCGAGGGGGAACCCTCTGAATCCACCCCACGCCCCTTATCAGGGGCGCGACGCCAGAGAAAGGCGGATCAACTGCGATGAGAACATCAACCTACCTAGAGCGACACGAGGATACGCCTACGGGCCGATACAAGGTTACGCCTACGGGCCGATACAATGTTACGCCTACGGGCCGATTCAATGTTACGCCTACAGGGTGACCCTGTTTTATTAAACTATCAATAATAGCTGATGAAAAGACCAAAGACTAATTATAGCTCGGGTACACCTAAACCCGAGCAACCCACGAAAAGGGAGGCTACCCCGCTGTAAAATCTCTCGGGCGCCCTACGCGAAATAAAGGGACTCAACACGATTCCCCCTTCGCCAGGGTAGAAACGGACGCACCAAGGCGTAAATCTAAGACGGGAATTTATGCACACACACATGCAGAAAATCCAAAATAAATGCGGGGACGACCCCGGCGAATCTTTACTTTCTTTCGTTTTCAAAACTACAAAAGGGGGGAGGAATCTACACAAAACTACTTGGCGCTTCCGCCAATCACGATGCCCTCTCCCTCCATGGAACCTCCCACCGCCCCGCCGTCCTCTGGCTCATCACCCTCCCCTCCGTCTCCATCCCCCTCCTCGTCGCTGCATGCGGCGAGCCCGTCAAGATCGACCTCTACCGGCGGGACCAGGCCCGCCGCCTTCTCCTTCATCCGAGCCAGGCAGGCATCCCATCCCTCCGTGCGGCCCTTCTCCATACCCTCGGTCATCGAATTGGCGAGGGCGGGGATGACGGTTGTCTCCTGATACGCTCGGAATTCCTCGACCCTACGGGCCAACTCCTCCTCGGCGGCCTTGGCACGCCCCGCTAGATCCTCCGCACGAGCCTCCTCCCTCCGAAGGGCTTCCTCCAGCTCCTTCACTCTCTCTCCAGCCTCGGCCGCCCTCTGCTCATGATCGGACACGACCGTCTTCAGGTGCTCTACCTCCGCCACGTTTCGGTCGCCCCTCTCCCTCTCCTTGGCAAGGTCCTTGCCAGCGCTCTTGCAAAAAGCAGCGAGCTCGGCGACCGCCCTCGCCACGGCGCCCTCTGCCTTGTGGATAGCTGGGACGTGCCTCATCATCCCAAGCAACAGGTTGATGATCTGAGTAAAGATAGAGAGAAAAGTGAACCCCTTTAGGGTGCTCCATAAAACCGGCTAAAAAACGTCGCCCACCTTACAGAACATACCTGGACGCCGTGCATCCCCGCGGACCCGCACAGACCCTCCGGCCCCACCGCTTCCAGCGCCACCTTATTGCGGGGCAGGAAAATGTTCTCCGCCAGCCTCGCCGCCACACCTCCATCCTCAAACACGGATTCATCGCTTGCTACTTTGTACGGCGCCCGATGAAGCGCCCGGTCGGGGTATCCCTCGACATCGGTCCTCTGGCCTTAAACTTAACCAACGAGGCCTCACAGTGGGGGTCGGCGGCCCTTTCGAGACCGAACGGGGGACAACCGTAAGTTCAAGGGTCCCATCCTTCGGACCCGGTCGGGCCACTCGACGCTTCGGCCCTCACCGGTTGACCACTAGCCGACGCCCCCTCCCCCCTGCAGGTGCCAGGGGGCTAGACGGCCCCGTTCGGGGCATTTCCTCCCCGTCACCTACCAACCCTTCGTCCCCTCCATCCAAGTCGATGACAGGGTCCGACATCCCCTCCTCGGCTCCCCCGCCCGCCGGACCGGTTCCCCCCGGCACGTCAGGCTCAGACGCCTTCGCCGGCCTCTTCCTCCTCTTCGTGGACAACGGCACCCCAGTCGAGCTCCCCGCCCCTCCTTCCGCTCGCGACCTCTTGGGGCCCACTCTCGTCGCCGATCGCCCCGCCTGCTCCGAGGCCCGCCGCATCATTTCCTCGAGGGACATACTCATTGTGCCACCTGCCACAGAGAGAAAGTTCAGCGTAAGCATACCAGGCGCATGAACACCCAAATCTTTTGTACCTTCGGGCCATGTATACGCCGTTATCATCTCAGCCCGAGAGAGCGTCCGATAATCTCGGCCCTCTGCTGGTATGGCCATCAAAATCTGGGCCACCACCTTCTCCTCGTCCCCCAATTTTACCGCCTCTCTCGCCTCGGGATTCAGCTCCGCCCAATCAGACCTTATCAGCACTTCCTCCGGCACCTCCACAAACACATACTGCTGGCGCCACAACTTAATTTTGCCAGGCAACCACCTGATGAGCGGATGCGTCCTCTTCGCGGAGAGATAGTAGCATGACCCCAACCTCTTGACCAAGAAGAAGTGGCGAAATAAGGACAGGGATGGGTTAACCTGATTGCTTACACACAGCACTAGGAACCCCACAATGGCACTGATGGCATTGGGCATCAGGCGATACAGAGGCAGTTCCAGGAAGTTCAACACTTCCAGCACGAACGGATGAGGGGGGAAGCGCAAACCCTGCTCAAACGAAGATACGTATACTCCAACCTCCCGGTCGCCCGCAAAGCACACCCTTTCTTGTGGCTCCGGTTCACGAACCGAATATGGCGGCCTGACGTACTTCGTGAAGATCTCCGCAATGGATTTCTTCAGCACCGACTTCACGCCGGCAATCTCGATGGGCACCCTTCCCGTCTCGGCGGCGGTGCTCCCCTCCTCAACTGCCCCCGAACCCTGACCACAAAACAGAGACATCGAGGAAGACATTTAGAAAACGGGCGTCTTACCTAACGGGTTCCGACGACTCGGGCGTTTGCGCTACTTCGCTGACCGCTCCCACGATGAAGACTCTGTCCGGGGTGCTGAACTCTCCTCCTAGCCCTAGCTGCTTGTAAAAAATTTTCGCACGACGATCAGCCCATTTTCCCTCCCCCCGGCGAGAACTCTTTAAAGCGCCTGCGCAAAACATCACGACCGTCTAGCCCACGACACGCGTCATCAATCCGGGGCCTGTCCATCACCGACCCACGTGTTCTGACGCTTCGCGTACTGGCAAAACCGTCAACTCCGCCACGCGTCGTAACTACAGTGGTCGGGCCGCCTCGGTTCCCGCCCGCCGTCGATTCGCCAGGATGACGTCTAGTCAGACGACCGCCATCAATTCCCGCCCAAATCCCTGCGAAATGATTACCCTCATTTGAAATTACCCCACGAGCAGCGCGAGATCCAAGATTCGGTCCGGCCTCCGTCAGGCCGGCCAAAACATGAAGTCAGCGCTAGATCCTAGATTAGGTCCGGCCGCCGTCAGTACGGCCAAAGCAGGAACTTCCCTCGTACCGTTGACTTTTCCGCTCTCCTTCGGCCCGGCCGGAACAGGGACCCGCCGCCCATCTCAGGTGAATCTCAATTCCCACACTTGGCAAGGGCTTCCGAGCAAACCGACGGAGAGCGTGACTCATCTCAACTCCCCTCTCCTGGATACCCCGGCAGAGCGCAGTTGGGGGCAATTACGTCCCTCACAAATCGGACGTTCTACGAGCAAACCATGTACGAATACAGTTTGGCACACAAAAATCATAATGTATTTACTCAAACTGCTAACCCGTACATTGGACATTTGACTTTCCACTCACTACAACAACACATCGTCCATAACCCTCTCACAAGATGATACGGCCCTCCCCAAACCCACGTTTCTAGCGGCACCGCCTCTCAACCGACCGGTCCCTCACATCCTTTACCACTTGCCGAATCACCGCCTCCTTAGCCTCTTGCAGCATGGGCACAACATGCTCGTCATGATAACGGCGGATAGCGGCTTCGATCAGTTTGCCCTCAGCGTCCCGCTTATCCTCCAGTCGCCGCACCGCTAGACCCTTCTCCCTCTTCTCGGCCTCCAGAGCGACCTTTAGGTCCTCAATCTGCTGCCTCTGTAACCCGATCACAGACTCCTTGCTAACAACTTTCGAGGTATGCTTCGCCCAGATATCATCCCTCTCTCGCGTTACTTCTTGGAGCTGCTTCTCGACCATTTCTTTGGACGAATCGAAATACGCAGCCCGCCCTTTCTCCACCCCGTAGGCCGCCCTAACCCTCTCCAGCTCCGCCTCCGTGTCCCTCAGCTTCGCCTTGACCTCGCCCAGGTTCGCCTTCGCTGCGTCCAGAGACACCTTGGTGGCGACCGAGGAGGTACGGCCCCGCAGGGCTAACACGTTCGCGATCATCTACATAAATCTCGAATCAGCAAAACACGAATAAATATAGCCTGTGGGTGAAGAAAGAAAGCCGGCTTACCTGCACGACGTGCCATATAGCCGAGCCACCCAACCGTTCCGCCACCACACGAGTCAAAGACTCACGATTGCGCGGTAACACGCAATACTCCGCGAGACGCGCCGCCACTCCCGCATCCTCGAACACCGACTCGTTGCCGCCGATTTGAAAAGGAAACTTGTGGAGACGATCCTCTGGGTACGCCTCGACCTCTTCTCGGGTCCTTTTAAAACGGATAAGGGCGCCCTTGCAAGCGGGACTCGACGACGCTCCCATCTCCCACAAAGGGATCCCGTAGGGCCACCTTTGAACCACAGGCCCTCGGCGAGGCGCGACTGCCACTGGTACCCGCGGAGGGGAGGAGGGTCTGGCCCCCCGCTCGGGCGCGTCCCCATGGAGATCCTTGGCGGGCCCACCGGTGGGGATACCTTGCCCGACTCCCCCCAGTCTCGGGTGGGTCCTCTCCCCACCGGGGGCCCCGCCCCCACGTTCCCAGGATCCTGCCTCGCTAGCCACCCCCTTCCCTTCCCGCGGGGATCGACATCCTCCGATATCGGGGCCCCGGCCGAACCTGACACCTCCTCCGGCTCCCTCATTGCGTCTTCACCTGCAAAAGGAAAAGATAGACAATCAGGGCGAGCCTAGCCCAAAGTTTACAAAACTTCAAAGATACCTAGGGTCCAAAAGTCCTGGGCGAGCCGACTGCTCAGCGTTAGACTCGCCCAATGACGGCACACCTCGGGCAGCTCCCTCAAAATCTGAGCTTTGGTAATATCCTCCCCGGTCAGCTCCACCCCTTCATTTACGAAGGGATTCCGCGCCCCCAATTCGACATCAGCGCCACGTCACTTGGCACTGTCACGAAGACGAACTCCCTCATCCAATCGCCGACATCGTCAGGCACCTCGAGGATGAGTTCTCGCCCTCTCCTGGCGCAAACGCGATGATACACCCCCCACTTCCGAATCACGAAGAAATGCTGGAACAACGCCAAGGAGGGACTCAAGGAGCAAGCAAGACACAAGACGACAAACCCCACTAACAAGCCCCAGGAACGGGGCGCCAAGGCAAATATCGGCAGCTCCAGGAAATTCAACAAATGAAACAAGCACGGGTGAATCGGAAAGCGGAGCCCCAACTCGAAGGACCGGACATAGACCCCGACCTCGTTATCCCCCGGTGAACTCACCGCTTCCTCCAACCCAGGAACCCGCACCTCATAGGGTTGTCGTACAAACCGCACGCGAATCTCCTTGATATTGATCCTATCCAACCTACGTCGGATGGACTCAATGTCTCTTGGTACAACGGATCGCCATGGCCGTCTCTCCCTGGGCCGCCGCACCCCCGGCTGCGACGCCCCCTCGCCCGCCAACTCCTCCTCCCCCACCCGGCTACTTCCTCCAATCTCGAAACGAGAAGCCATTGATCGGAAAGGAAGGAAATTAACGGTGGTTACCTGTTGATCCTCTGAACCCGGGAGGCGATCGGAAGAAGATGGCCGGCGACGGAAGTGACAAATTAGCCAGCAAGCTCCAAACAGAAATATCGAATGCCGGAGGAGAATCGGAGAGAGACAAAAACTCCCGCCGACCGCCTCCCAGACCCTTTTAGCGGAAAGGGTGGCACCCGGGCCATCTCGGCCGTCAAACTTTCGCCACGTGGAGCCCATCGAGACGCCCCCGACGCCTCGACTGGCGTAAGGGTCACCTCATCCACGTGTCGCAAACTCAATCGCAGAGACGCTTCGTTTTCCTCTGCCCCCCTTTCAAATCATAATAATGACCACTAAGGCGGGAGTTCCGAAGCCGCCGCCATCACTACCCGGAGGGTCCCAAGGCCCATATCGATGGTCCGGAGTGTTGGAGATGGTTCGCCCTCCGAGCTGAGCCGGGCTGCCGCCTCAGAAGGCCGGGGGCAATTGTTACGACCTAAAGATCGTAGGAGCCCGACTCCCGCCCGGATCCGCTAGCATACCCCATTAACTCACCATTTCGCAAAAGGGCCGCCGTCCCGAAAATCCGGGGCATCATGGAGACAGGCGCGCCTTGCAGCGTTCCCCGAACCGGCCGAGGCGAACAACCGCAGCCGGCCGAGGCAAACAACCGCATCCGCCCGACCCGCCGGGGTAGCGCGCTTGGGGACGATTGGGTAGCTAGGCCAGGCCTATTGACGGGCGCAGACGTATCCTTCCGTACTGGCGGGCCATACCCCGTGACTGATCGGGGGGCGCGGCCGGGCCGGACAACCCCCGATCGGAACGGCCCGCCCGGCTCCCGCGAACCGCGGCGCCTAGAGTGACACATCCCGGCCTTTAGTTCGTCGCTAACGACAAACAGCCTAGGTTAAGGATACGACTGACACATACGTTACCCGACCGCCTGACAAAGCACCCCCAGGCGGCTGACCCATCCGACGATTAGTGCTTTCGGCCCTGACATCCCGACAAAAGCACCCCTTGGCCGTTGCGCCGCCTGACAGGAGCAGGTCGGGAACTCCTGTTCCCGATGTCCTTGTCCGAAGCTTTCGCTGACACCCGAGCCAGCTCAGCACGCCTAGTCATCACCCGTCAGGTATAAATACCCCCTCTCCTCTTACGGAAAGGGGGTTGAAGAATTCTCTCTCATTCTATTATTCACACACGAGAGCTAAGGTCTTCCATATCTTTGCTCTCCCACCTATAGCTCGTCACGCGCGGCGGACACACAGAGAGTCCGACCGGCGTGTCCAGCCCCCCATTTTAAGCCTCGTTACTGACTTAGGCATCGGAGGGGCTAAGGGTTGAACCCCAACCCTGCCCTTCTGATGAGTTGTTTGTGCTGCAGGAGAGCTCGCCCATCGACCAAAGTCAGCGTCAGCCATCTGCCGTCCAACCTTCCTCAGCTCCGTCCGGTGAGATTCGATCCCGTGAGCACCACCGGCAACGGATCCAACCTCTTCACCCCACTAATCACTTGTGAAACAGCCTACCCAAACCCTCATCTCCATATAACCACCGTGCCCTTGGTTCCCCATAATACAAATTCATTGTACGCGAGTTCCACCTCGTAACACATATATTGTCTCAAAAGCACATCAGAGAGAGTATAGCATACTTGGAGACAACATATCATACATCACATAGATAAGATAAGCAGAATAGCATAGTGTGACACAAGATAAACAACAACATCATATATAGATATATAGAAAGATGAGTACATCATCGGATGGACATCTACATGGCCATCACACAAAGATACATCATGATCAAGAAAAAAAAATATATCATCATGACGACAGCGAAGTACAACACCATACATATATAGAGATACACACATCATACTTCATATATAATAAAATCAGTAGATGAATCACTCAACCCAAACAAAAACAGACCACACAAAACACAATCTAGGTCTTCAGGGGAGTGAACAAAGACATCAGCATCAGCCTCAGTCAATATGAATGACGGAGGGGTCCGACGGGCGACCAGAAGATCGGAACAAGAGCCGAGCAGAGCGACGTGTAGGAAAAGATGGAGTCTTCCTCTTAGAAGACGAAGCACGAACAGCAGATGATTCAGCAGGAACATGAAGTGGAGTCTGGGCACCGGAGGTCTGAAACACATAGGGTTTAGGTGTGAAGCCAGGAGGAGGAGAAACACAAGTAGGAGAAGTGTCCTCAGATGAAGCAAACAGAGCCTGAAGCTCAGTAGGGATGGGAAAGCCATGATGCTTAAAAGAGTTTAACTGAAGTTTAAGCAAAAGCGAGAGCTTCTCATCGAGAGATACAGAAAGAATTTCAAGAGCAGAGACTCGAGCATCCAGCTGAAGAAGAAGAAACTCCCCGTGGGATACAAAAAGAGGGGACCTAGGAGGATGCTCATCTGACTGAGAAGTGTGTTTAGTAGCACGCTCAGAGGGGATGGGGTCACCGACAATGAAATGAAGAGGTTCTTCAGAAGATGCAGGCGAGGAGGGAGTCGGATCAGGCTTTGGTGAAGGTACCGGCTCATCAAGGAGGTCGAGAGAGACATTAGGAAAGAAATGATCGAAAAGAGCCATGGCCGTACACGAAGCTAGGGCAAGACACAAATGTGGACGAGCCCTAACAAGGAAATTTCACGAGATAGGAGGATGAGATCAAACCTTGTCGTGCGTTGAAATGAAGGTAACGACAACACGAAATCGACTCACGAAGGGAAGAAGATCGACGGCAGAGGCTGAGAGAAATCGAGCGGGAAGACGAAGCAGTCGAATCGGATGAGATAGAGTCGACGTGGGAAAATGATCGGGCTTTCTCGAAAATAAAAGTTGAGGAATGAATCTAGGCCGTTGGATCAAAGAATCGGCAGCTCAGATCAAAGCATATGAACCGTCTCAACAGAAGACAGTCGACTGATGAACAAAATTCAGTTGACTGGATGAAGTGATAACAATAAGGCTCAAAAAGATGGGCAGTCGACTGGCAAGTAACATGCAGTCGCCTGTCCATTGGACAGTCGACTGACATATACTCAACAGTTGGCTGGCCGAGAATTAATACAGTTCATCAAAAAATAACAGAGAGCACTGTAAGAATTCGACAAAGAGAACAGTCGCCTGATGACTAAAATGCAGTCGCCTGTTAAAATAACAGTCGACTGTAAAACAGTCATCAGTCGGCTGTGCGAAAGATACCAAATCTCAGACTGAGGAGATAGAGTAGGGCAGTCGACTGTAGGAGGAAATACAGTCGTCTATCCTGGTCCAAAAACGCACAGTGAGATAGAATTCCAGAGAATAAGAACACTCACCCTAGGACCTATACTCTAATCACAAATACAACGTAAAAACAGTATAAAAACAATAACTCCATTGAAACACAAATCACTTCCATCAATATCAAAAACTCATGAAATCAATTAAATCACAATTGCCTTTCTTAACATTTAAAAATAAAAAAGCACATGAAGATAGGCAACAAAATGATATGAGCTCAAAAAGAGTTATAACATGAAAGATTGAGCTTCTAGATGTTAGATTCACCCATAATTCCTAATTCTCCACGCAACCTCACAAATGAATCTTCTTTAAGAGGTTTAGTGAAGATATCAACAATTTGTTTTTGGGTTTTAATGTACTCTAAGATGATGTCCTTCTTAGCTACATGATCATTGATAAAATGGTGTCTCACGTCTATGTGTTTGGTACGGGAGTGGTGTACCGGATTCTTGGAAAGACAAATAGCACTTTGATTATCAACCATGATAGGGCAAGTATCACAATTGACACCATAGTCACTAAGAGTGTGTCTCATCCAAAGAACTTGTGCACATGCAAGACCCACAACAATATATTCCGCTTCAGTCATAAACAATGACACCGAATTCTGTTTCTTAGAAAACCAAGAAACTAAGGAATTTCCTAAGAAATGGCAAGTGCCACTAGTACTTTTCTTGTCGGACTTGCATCCGGCAAAGTCGGCATCACTATATGAGATTAACTCATATGTGCTAGACTTAGGGTAAAGTAACCCATAATCTAGAGATTGATTGAGATAACGAAATATTCGTTTAACCGCAATCAAGTGTGATTCCTTAGGTCTTGCTTGATATCTAGCACAAAGGCATACGGAAAACATTATATCGGGCCTACTAGCGGTTAAGTAAAGTAAGCTACCGATCATACCTCGATATAGACGAACGTCTACATCTTTTTCGCTTTCATCCTTGTGTAGATGAGTAGTAGTACTCATGGGAGTCCTTTTGCTCGAAGACGATTCCATCCCGAATCGCTTAATAAGCTCTCCTGTGTACTTTGTCTGATGTATGAATGTGCCATTCTCTATTTGTCGAATTTGCAATCCAAGGAAGTAGGTGAGCTCTCCCATGTGGCTCATCTCAAACTCATCCTTCATAGACTTGGAAAATTCTTGACAAAGATTAAAGTTAGTAGAACTGAAAATAATATCGTCTACATAAACTTGAATCAAAAGAATGTCATTTTCATAATCTTTAATGAAGAGTGTAGAATCAACTTCTCCCATTTTAAAACCTAAATTCAAAAGAAAGGTCTTAAGTCGATCATACCAAGCTCTAGGAGCTTGTCTAAACCCATACAACGCTTTCTTAAGTTTGAAAACATGGTTTGGAAATTTTTCATGAATAAAACCGGGAGGTTGAGAAACTTAAACTTCTTCATTGGCAAACCCATTTAAAATGCACTTTTAACATCCATTTGAAATAATTTAAACTTCTTATGGGATGCAAAAGATAAAAGCAACCTAATAGCTTCTAATCTAGCTACGGGGGCAAAAGATTCTTCGAAATCAATACCTTCCTCTTTGCCGGTAGCCTTGAGCTACTAACCTTGCTTTGTTCTGTGTGATTACCTCGTTTTCATCCGTCTTGTTCTTGAAGATCCATTTCGTCCCAATGACTTGGTGACCACTTGGAAGAGGTACGAGTTCCCAAACTTTGTTTCTCTCGAATTGCATTAGTTCTTCTTCCATTGCCACTATCCAAGAGCTATCCTCACAAGCTTCTTGGATATTCTTTGGCTCAATGGTAGATACAAATGCGCAATGAGAGAATTCTTCAATTCTCGAACTCGTTCGAACACCCACACCAATATCTCCAATAATTTGGTTATGGGGATGGTTACGAACGGTCGGATAAGCTTTGGGTATACCTGTATCACTAGGAACAACTTCAACAACTTCGTTAGAAGTGTTAGTCTCAACAATAGAATCATTAATCTTAACATTATTAAGAGAATCACAAAGAATATCTACATTATCATCATCAACATAAGGAAAATCAAAATCTTCATAAAAAGATACGAGAAGTGATTCCTCAATCGTTGAAGACGTTTTGTTGTATATCCGGTAGGCTTTGCTACATGTGGAATATCCAACAAAAATTCCTTCATCGGATCTTGGCTCAAACTTGTCTAAATTACCAAATGTGTTTTTTATAAAATATTTTGAACCAAAAACACGAAAATATTTTCCTTGAGGCTTTTTATCATACAACAAATCAAAACAAGTTTTGTACGTTTGGGGTCTCACTAGAATCCTATTGAGCACATAACATGCCGTGTGCACCGCTTCTGCCCAAAATTGTAGTCCTAAATGACTATCATGGAGCATAGTGCGAGCACACTCAATAAGAGTCATGTTCTTTCTTTCTACAACACTATTTTGTGGGGGTGCACGAGGAAAGGAAAAATTATGAGTTATCCCGGAGTCATCACAAAACTTAGTAAAAGACTCATTCTCAAATTCTCCTCCATGATCACTACGAATAGTGATAATGGTGGATCCTAAAAGATTCTGAATCTTCTTTGCAAATTTGGTAAACTCTTCATGAGATTCATTCTTATTAGTTAAGAATGAAAGCCAAGTAAATCTAGAAAAGTCGTCAACGACAACTAATCCATAATGAGCATTACCTAAAGAAGCGGTTCTAGTTGGCCCAAATAAATCTAGATGAAGAAGTTTTAGGGGCCTCTTAGAAGTAATCCCTTCTTTAAGCTTAAATGAAGATTTACTTAGTTTACCTCTTTGACAAGAATCCCAAAAGTTTTTCTTATTAAAAGCAAGCTTAGGAAAACCTTTGACTAGATTATACTTAGCTAACTTATATAAGTGTTTGAAGTGAACATGACCAAAACGGCGATGCCATAATAGTTGTTCACTTGTGTTAGCAACTAAGCAATGTTCTACGGTTTTAGGCAAGCTCAAATAATAAATATTTTTACGCCTAATACCGGAAAATAAAACATTTGAATCACAATCAACAATAGTACACAATCCTTCTCCAAAGTTAACCTTGTAACCTTTGTCACAAAGTTGACTAATGGAAATGAGATTGTGACACAAACCACTAACAAGATAAACATTAGTAATTAAGGTTTTGGAAGGATTACCAACGATACCTACTCCAATGATGGTTCCCTTTTGATTACCTCCAAAAGTGACCGTTGCACCATTCTTGATGCTAATCACTTTGGAGAGCAACGAGGGGTCTCCCGTCATGTGTTTGGAGCAACCGCTATCAAGAATCCATCTTTTCCCTTTAGAGCTAATAAGACATTTATTGCTCTTCTTCTTTCTCTTGGGTACCTATATAATATACCATAAGCTTATGGTACCCAATGTTTGTTGGGTCCAAGAGGATTAGCCCTTTGGAAGCCAAGTCCAAGTGGACTTCTGCTTCCCAACATAATTACTATTTCTAATCACATCATGAAAATAGGAATCAACATAAGCATTCCTATCATTTAGGCTAGTGTTCTTAGGATCCCAAATAGTGTAAATCTTGGGAGTCCTATTCCTAGTTGCATGCATATGTGTTGGATTTCTATGTGGTGCATGCTTCTTAGGAACATGATTTCTAGCATAGAGATGTGGTGGAGGATATGCATTGTACATTCTAGGATGATATGTATGCTTGGGAACATGCATATTATATGAAGCATATGGATCATGCATGACATGTGGAGGATGAGCATACATGAAAGAATGATGCGCATGAGCATATGGGTGTATAGGAGCACGTACATGAGTATTTCTCATGTGTGGTTGTGTACGTGTCCGTGGGTACGGAGCATAGAATGTGTTATGATTATCCACTAGTGAAGAAGGATGTTTCCTACGTGGATGAGTATTAGTGTACATATAAGCATGGCCTTGCTTTTGGTTTCCACCCTTAGTGGGTTTCTTGCCAAAAGGAAGAGAAGGTGAAGTGGTAACATTCTTGGTAGGATTGCTACCTATAGTGTCTTTGACACCACTTGTGGATGCACCGGAGGAAGGCCTCACAAAATCTATAGTGACACCACTATAAGAGGTGCGATCATTAGATGCATTCGCTTTCACAAACCCAAGACCAACACGATGTGTGGCCAGAAATTGGTTTGCAAGCAAATCATCCAATTGTCCTTTTCCCTTATTGAATCTCACAATACGGGAGGACATGAGCTCATATTTCTCCTTTAAAGAAGAAATGTTGGTATCCAAGGTGGACACCCGTGCTTTGAGCTCGTGCACTTGGGTTTTAAGAGAATCATTCTCTAAACCCAATTGTGTGTGTCATGTAACTAGATCACTATTATCCTTAGGATGTGTTTGATCTAGTTGAGATTTGAGGGAATTCATCTCATCTCTCAAAGTGACATTTTGAGAAGCTAAGTTTGCTTTCTTAAGAGTTAAAGTATCAACATTGGTGTCATTGTTGATAATGCATGGAATGGATGACTTGCTAATATTCAATTTCTTTAAGCTAGAATACTTAAGCATTAAAGATTGGTACTTAGCAAATAGTTCTTCATTAGCTATGCGAAGTTCATCCATTGTTACCTCGGTGTCGTCCATGTCAGAGTCACTCTCATCGGAGAGTGGGTCTTCTAGAGCCATGAAACACATGTGGGCGCTCTCACCCTTCTCATCATCGGAATCGCTTGATGAGTCATCACTTGAATCGTCGAAGGTACCTGCGAGTCCTTTCTTCTTGTCTCTCTTGTTCTTATCGGACTTGTGGTACTTCGGTGCCTTCCATTTCTCTTTGTTCTTTAGCATTGGGCAATCCCTCTTGATGTGCCCTGGCTTATTACATTTATAGCAAAGAGAGGAAGTAGCATTAGTAGACTCAAAACGTTTGTTGGAGGGAAATTTACCATTGCGGAAGAAGCGTTGGAACTTCTTCGCCATTTGGGCCATTTCACCCAAATCCATCTCGTTCTCAGATTCATCACTTTCGGAGGATGATGAATTGGCGTTGAATGCCAAAGCTCTCTTCTTGGCCTCCGAAGGATTTATCATGGCTCGAATCTTCAATCGGTTATCCCGTCTTACTTCGTAAGACATAAGAGTCCCAATGAGATTCACCACGGTGTAGTTCTTCAAGTCATTGACCTCCTCGATGGCGATCGCTCTTCTTTCCCATTTGGAGGTCATTCCCATGATGATCTTCCTTACCTTATCCGGTTCGGAATATATTTGGCCAAGGGCTTCCAATTCATTGATGATGTCAGTAAAACGTCCGTACATCGATGCAATGCTTTCACTGTCCTGCATATGAAATAAATCGAAGTTTTGCACGGCAACATATAACTTTGAAAGTTTTACCTTATTCGTTCCCTCGTGGGTAACGATGCGATGGTTCCAAATTTGATATGCACTCTTACATGTGCATATCTTGTTGAACTCATTTGGGTCCAACGCACAATGAAGAGCGTTCATTGCCTTAGCATTGTAGACCTCGGCGGTTTTCTCGGAAGACGTCCATTTGTCGAAATCTACTTTGGTGGGCTCGACGTATTCCTTGTGAAGGGTTCTCCAAAGTGAAGCCCTCCTAAGGAATGTCTCCATCCTGCATTTCCAATAGCTAAAATTTGTACCATTGAATCGCGGAGGGCGCACCGTAGATTGACCTTCAAAAAGTGTGGACGCTCCATCACGATCGTGATTGTTGTATGAAGGCGGCAGTGGAACGTTGGTGGTGGTGGATGCCATAGATGTAATCTTGCGCTCTGATACAAATTGTAAGGACCCTGTCTATGGGGAAAACACTAGAAGGGGGTTGAATAGTGTTTATGCAAATTTAAAAGGAATTTAGGCCAAATAAAATGCAATCCAACAAATAATGCAGAAATAGAATTAAACCCAAATAAGAAACAATTGCAAACACAATTATGTTTCTAGGGTTCGGATTATCCAAGTCAACTCCCGACTTGTTCCCAGTAATCTTACGTCCCTTCCACCCAGATACCACCGGATACTCAAGTTAGAACCCTAACTTGAGGTTTCCTTAAAACCCACTTGTAGCAACTCTACAAGTGCAATCGAATACAATCGATGTCCTTGACTCCCACAACTTGGGAGCAAGCAAACCACTCTCACAACCGAGAGCAAATCTCAAATAACGAAAGTTATGAAATAATGAAAACAACACTTACAAACACCTATGCCTTGAAGTAGAACTTGAAGGTGGAGTGTGATGTGTGTTGAAGAACTCTATTGGAAGAGAGGAAAAGCCCTTTCTCTTGACTGCACCAAATGCCTAGATGATCACTCTTTGGTTCTAGGTTGGAGAGCAAGAGAACGAGATTTGGAAATCCTTAGGGCTTTGGATTTGAGAGCTTTGATCTTTGGAAATGAAAGCTTGAGAGATTTTGCAATGAATGAGTAACCTTCCGATGGAACAGTAGAAGCTCTATTTATAGCTTTCTCAAATCCACAAAATAGTTTAGGCAAAAACCCAATTGGAATCCGTGAGAAAAATATCAACAGATATAATCTGAACTCGCGACAGTCGACTGTTGAACAATCCACAGTCGACTATTGCACAGTTAGTAAGGGTAGGTGAGAATTCATAACGGTAACTTACCACATGGACAGTCGACTGATGAAGCAAAGACAGTCGACTGTTAAACCAACAGGCGACTGTAATTCCTTCGACAGGCGACTGGCCGAGAGAAGGGTAAGTTAGACAAATACTGGAAATCTCACAAGTAACAGGACAAATGACTGATGCAAGGAACACAGTCGACTGTTAATTAGAATAGGCGACTGTAGATCCTTAAACAGACGACTGTCAAAAGCCTGAGAAATTTCCAGAGAGCTGAGTCAAAGAAATGACTCACAGACAGGCGGCTGTTGCAGCATAGTCAGTCGACTGATCTAAGAGACAGTCGACTATATATACACCATTAGTCGACTGGCCGTAAAAGTCAGATCAAACATAGTTAGGTCAAAGGATATACATGCGACTGATTTACAAAACACAGTCGACTGTCACAAGGACATGCGCCTGTGTATCATTCACCAGTAGCCTATGCGAGATAATCAGAGAAGGCCCAAAACTATATTGTAAAAGTCTGTGCATAACAGACGACTGTAGAACAAAATACAGTCGACTATTTTTGAGACAGGCGACTGTAAACTGTTAAGCAGTCGACTGTTATATACAATCCTTGCATAACCAATAGAGAAATGAATTGGAGTCAAAGGACAATAGATCTAATGAAGTCCTATGACTGAATGTAGATGTGTGTGAGTGCTCCATCAAAGTTCAACTTCTAAGCTACATACTAGAAGAGATAAAAGAAAAATTACATTTACAAATAATCTCTTCTTTCCATCGTATGAGCTTGAAGTATTCACGGAGCTTCAATCATCATCTACGATCATCCAATCCATGTCATTTGCCTTCAATGACGTTTATGAGTCATCCATTGCTAGTAGATCTTCATAATTAGCTTAGGCAATGGATTAACTGTAAAATGGGGGATTAGTCACAAGTATTTATGTTTTCTCATCATTAACACCAAGTAGGGAGAAGTCCAATACTCAACACAGTACTATATCTGGCTAGTAAGTTGACTGCAAATGCCATGTCAGGGCGAGTGCAGTTAGCGAAGTAAAGGAGTGCACCGATAGCACTTAGATAAGGCACTTCAGGGCCTAGTACTTCCTCCCCCTCTTCCAGCAGCTGGAAGGGGTCTTTATGCACATCCAATGATCTGACGACCATTGGGGTGCTGAGGGGGTGGCACTTATCCATCTGAAACTTTTTCAATAAGTTCGATGTGTAAGTTGACTGATGTAATAGGATCCCATCGTTAAGATGCTCTATTTGAAGGCCTAAACAGAATTTTGACTTTCCGAGGTCTTTCATCTTGAATGTTTCTGTCAGGCCTCTAGAAATCTCAGCGATCTCTTCAGGAGATCCGATGAGGTTCAGGTCGTCCACATAGACGGCTATAATGACAAATCCTGTTGCCTTTGCTCTTATAAAGATGCAAGGACAGACTGGGTCATTTGTAAATCCTTGTTTTGCAAGGAAGTCGCTCAGTCTGTTATACCACATCCTTTCAGATTGTTTTAGACCATATAATGATCTTTGCAGTTTCACTGAGTAGATGTCACGTTGTCTCTCTTTTAGTGCTGCAGGCAAGGAATAACCATCAGGAAATCTCATATAGATGTCTCGGTCTAAGTTTCCATATAGGTATGCAATCACAACGTTCATAAGCTGCATATCTAAACCCTCTTGGGCTGTTAAGCCAATGAGGAATCGGAAGGTGATCGCGTCCATGACCGGGGAGTATGTGGCTTCAAAATCCACCCCTGGACATTGAGTAATACCCTGAGCTATAAGCCTTGCTTTGTAGCGAACGATCTCATTTTGTTCATTTCGTTTTCTAACAAATACCCATTTATAACCCACAGGTTTTACACCTTTTGGTGTCTGGACTATAGGTTCGAAGACCTTGCGTTTGGTGAGTGAATCCAACTCCACTCTTATTGCCGCTTTCCACTTTGGCCAATTATCTCTGCTTTGACATTCTGTCAGAGAGCGTGGTTCAATATCATCGTTGTAGTACGCGACGTTGATGGCAATATTACACGCAAATTTGTCATCTATGGTTGTGCTCTTTCTGTCCCAATACTCCCCAGTTTGTACATAGTGTATCGAAACTTCATTTTCTCCCGGTTTTTCCTCTGTTTGAGAGTTTGGGAGAGATCGGGTAGCAGGGCTTATAGTAGCATCCTGTGGTAGTAGTTGTTTACCATTGTCAAGGGTCCTACTCTTTCGAGGGACTTGGTCCTTAGATCCCGGTGGTCGTCCTCTCTTTTTGAGAGGTCCAACCATTTCTGCTGCTGGTGGATTGCAACCATTTTGCGGTATGTCAAACCTAGCTGGAGTGTTAGCAGCAGGGACGTGCGATCTGACAATCTTCTCGTTGTTAGTAAATTTGTCGGGAAAGAGATGGACAATGTTTTGGATATGGAGAATCTACAGGACCTCCTCCTCACACTGGCTTGTGGGCGGAACAAAGTGACATAATGTCTTTGTATCCCAAGTGATACAGTCTGAAGCTTCGGGCTTCTTTGTCTGTGAGCCTAGTCTTGGAAATGATGTTTCATCAAATTCACAGTCTTCTAGATGTGCCTTGAAAACGTCTCTCGTAAGGGGGTCTAGGAATCTTATTATGGAGGGGGTGTCAAACCCAACATAAATGCCTAGGCGACGTTGTGGACCCATCTTTGTCCTTTGTGGTGGTGCTATGGGAACGTATACTGCACAACCAAATATTCTCAAGTGTGAGACAATTGGTGGGGCTCCAAGTGCTAGTTGCATTGGAGAAGATGACTGATCTCCAGAAGGTCTTAATTTTATTAAAGATGCAGCATGCAAAATTGCATGACCCCATGCATTCACTGGCAGTTGGGATTGAAGTAATAATGGACGAGCAATCCATTGCAGTCTCTTAATTAGAGATTCTGCTAACCTGTTTTGGGTGTGAACATGCGCTACAGGATGTTCGACTTCAATTCCCTGTGCTTGGTAATAGTCTAGAAAGACTTGTGATGTAAACTCCACCGCATTGTCCAGACGAAGTTTCTTTATCTAGTAGTCGGGGAAGTGGGCCCGTAACCTGATTATCTGAGCTAAAAGCTTAGACCGTGCAAGGTTTCGGGTGGAAAGTAGACACGCATGTGACCACTTAGTAGATGCGTCAATCAGGACCATAAAGTACCTGAATGGACCACTTGATGGGTGTATAGGCCAAAAAATGTCTCCGTGAATTCTTTCCAGAAAACTTGGAGACTCCAGGTCCACTTTCAGTGGAGAGGGTCTCGTAATCAGTTTACCCTTGTAACAGGGTGGACATGGGAATTTACCTTTTTGAAGAATCTTCAGGTTCTTTAAGTCTATGCCCCTGGAGATTTTTATGATGTGGTACATCATAACAGATCCAGGGTGTCCCAGTCTACTATGCCAGAGTTGAAATTCTGGTGTTTGAGGGCACTGCAGGTGCTCCGCCATTGATGTTTCTGGAGTTTGTATACTTGTTTGGTAGAGTCCCGAGGGGAGTCCCTTGAAACGTTCCACAATGGTTTTTGAATCATTTGTAAGAGACGTTACAAGCAAGTATTCCCTTTCATTTTCCTCGACCGTCTCTAAGTGATATCCGTTTAAACTGATATCTTTAAAGCTTAGGAGGTTTTGGATGGATTTATGGGAGTATAACGCATTCCCAAGTGTGATTTGTGTGTTATTGGGGAGCAATATGATTGCTTCCCCTGATCCTTCGATTATATTAGCAGGTCCTGAGATTGTTCTCAGTGGACCAGAGTAGCTACTTATGCTCGTGAAGTAGTCTATGTTTTGAAGGATCGAGTGCGTCGATGCACTGTCCACTAGGCAAATTGATTCCATATCTATATTAAGAAAGACATTTAAGCAGTAAATAATATGAAAAAGAAAAGATCAACTTTCATTTAAGATGCTCAAAAGATTGTTCGACATGGAATAACTAGATACGATGCATGAAAAGAAGATACATTGCTAGCAATAACAATTGTTTATGGTCCAAAACTAGAGAGTGTCATCTCCCATGAAGTCTTCAGGAGTCCATGAGGTCTCTGGCAACGCTGCTCTCTCTATCAGGTTTGTCTCAGCTCGAGGCTTGAGGCTTGCCTGGTAGAGGTCCTGTAGGTGTTTCTGGGTGCGGCAGATTCTAGACCAGTGGCCCGTCATTCCGCATTTGGAGCACTTATCCTCCTAGTCTTTCTTGGGAGTACCACCTTTGGACGTCCACTTTTGCTTCTTTTCCACGAACTTCTGGTTCTGAGGAGGAGCTTGGGGAGTGGCCTTCTTCCGCTTCTTCTGTTCTTTCCATTTCTGGAATTTATCCTTCTTGTCCATCTTCTTCTTCTGGAAAGACTGGAAGTGTGCCTCTGCAGGAGGTGGTAGTGGAGCGGAGCCAAGCGGGCGCAGGTTGTGAGTGGTAACCAACAAGTCTCTGTTCTGTTCAGCCATTAGCAGGCATGAAAGCAGATCAGAGTACTTTGTGAACGTCCTCTCATGCTATTTCTGCATAAGGATCATGTCTTTCTCGTGGAAAGACGTGAACGTCTTTTCCAGCCACATTTTCTCAGTAACAGTCTCACCACACAACTTCAGGCGTGAGGTGATACGGGACAATGCTGAGTTATACTCCGCTACGGATTTGTAATCTTGTATGCGGAGGTGAGTCCACTCGTACTGTGCATGGGGGAGTATGACATCCCTCTGATGCCTGTACCTCTCCTCAAGTGCATCCCACAGTTCGTAAGGATCCTCTACAGTAAGATACTTGTCCTTCAGGGTCGAGTCTAAATGTTTCCTGATATAGATAATGACTTTCGCCTTTAGTATATCGGAAACTTCTTCAGTATGAGGTGCTTGTTTAGAAGCATCCTTTTCGGTTGTGGCAGTACTTGTTGTTGCCTTCTCAGTGGGTGTCAGACTGAACCCATGAGATCGCAAATGGAACTTCAGGTCCAACCGCCAACTCAAGTAGTTCGACCCATCGGCCTTCAGGACCGAGAAATCGACATTCGTAAGTCTGGCCATTAAATGATCTAGCAATATCAAAAGTAGCATGGATTATCAAACTGTAAAAAGAATAGACATCCACGCATGTATTTTTCCATTTTCATTGCATGAATTATTAAAGAAAATTAACATTCATGCATGTTGTTTAACATTTAAAATAACGTGAATTATTAAATAAAATTAACATCCACGCATGCTTTTTAACATTTAAAAATAACGTGAATTATTAAACAAAATTAAAATCCACGCATTTAATGTATAAGCAATGAAAATAAGTTAGGACTATGGGGATCAGCCAGCCGACACGAAAAAGAAAAAGGACAGTCCGAAATTACATCAAAAATTGCATGAAAGAGTAAATATAACTTGGGAACTTCAGAGAGAAGCCCCTTTCTTCTTTGTGCATACACCTTCAGCTCCTTTTTGGTGTCCTCCGGTCTTCTTTTTACATATATTTCCTCACTTACAAATTTCTCTCAAAAAGAAAAAATTACAGAAAAGAAAAGGTGTCGGAAACCTGGCTGATACCTAAAAACATAGCCTAATCGCACATCCACGCAGATAATATATGAAAAATATACAACCACGCAGATAATCATATCACAGGCATGTAAAGATTAAAATAATCTAAATAGTGTGTGACGTGCTAAAAATTATTTTTGAAAAACTTTTTACCTTTGATCCATATTTTTAATGTTTTATTTTCCGCTTTAACCCCTTTTTATAAAGTTTAACATTTCCTTAATTATTTTGGGCTTTTGGGACCAAAAATAAAAAAAGAAAAATTATTGTGTAAATGGGCTAATTTTCATGCTTTTTGGCCATGAAAACAACCCATTAGGGTTAATTGGGCATCCCCTAAAAATTTGGCCCGTTAAGGGCTAGAGTTTCCGAAAAACTCTAGGGGGCCTGCGGTGCGCCGTCGCGACGGCTGGCCGCGGCCGTCGGGGCCTCAGGCCGCGGCAGGTGGCCACGGCTACAGGCTGCGGCCTGAGGCCGTGGTAGCATGGCCGCGGCCTCAGGCCACAGTCGTTGCGGCCTGTGGCCGCGGCTGCAGTCTGCGGCCTAAGGCCGCAGCTTTAAGCCGCGGCGCATGCCGACGGCGGCGCTCTGGGAGCGCCGTCGTTACGCCCTTCGGGCGTGTGGGGGTATGGATCAAGGTTGGGGGCAAAAAAATTGACTTTTCAAACATTTAGATCACTAAAAACCGATTTTTATTGTTTTTAGACATGCGGATCTAAAAAAGTGATTTTTACCGTGTTTTCAAAATTTTTGATATTTAAAACATGCAGATCTACGTGGAATGCAAGTTTAGATCTAAAAAGTTTTGAGATTTACCTCTAGATTCAATGAGGGAATCTAGATGACGGTTGGTGAAGGATGCCCTTTCCGCTCCCCGTTGAGAAGATTACGATCTTCTTAGACTGAGCAGTTGATGGATCTCCTTCCTCGCGCGTCGTCGCCTTTTCCAACGAGCGTGATCATGCTGATAACGTGTTGTGAAGGGAAAAGTAGGGAAATATGTGTAGGGGGTTAAGAGCCCCCTACTCTCATATTTATAGCTTTCAATGATGGGCCGGATACCCAATGGGCCTCATGGGCCTATTCATAACAATATAGATATTGTCTTGGATGTTTTGAATTTTTTATATTGGAAATGTGTTTTGGGTGTTTTGGATTTGGGTGTAATTTAAGGGGTGAGGGTATGTTTTTAGGTTTTTATGGTTTAGGGTTTTTTTTCAGGGGATGATAGGGCATCCTCTGTGACACCCTTCTCTCGATGACACAGAACTAATGTCATATCAACCTCACTCAAATGTATAATAGAGTCCATATAGCACATGGATCATATTGGCATTTTTACACGGAAAAAATGTTTGGATATTTCATAAAAATAAAGAAAAAATTTAGAAGAGGACTATATGCACCTCAAAAGTGAGGTGATGTGATGATTAGCTTCTCTTTTTGGGAAAAAAACAAGAAAGAGAAGGTGTAAGAATACCCAATGATTTGATATATTTTTCCAAAAATAAAAATCAACCATATCACATTCACATATCACATTCACTTCATTTTTGAGGTGTCCTCAAAATTTATTATGGGTTTTTAGTTCAAAACTGAGGTCTTATCAAACAGGTTGAGATCTAACATCCCATTATTTTACATTTAGGATATTTTTTTGCATTGTACAAATAACCACAATAAGTGTTCACTGAAGTCCATTAAAATAGTTTAGGTCTATAAAAAAGAACCCTATGACTTTATGCTTTTTCGTGCAAACAAATTGGCTTATACCGGAGATGAATTTGAATGCGAATAATTTGCCAAAAGAAAATGTAGTATCAATAGCCATGTATTATGGCTATTTTTATGTGTCTTTTTTTGTATAGGATTGTAAGATTTTTTTTAAAAATAGAATAATACCAGTGAAAACCCATTGACATTACAAACACCGCTCACATCAGATCCTATGGCCATAGTTCATGAGGCGTTTATAATATTCACAAGGAAAATTTTAACCCATTCAGAATTTCTACCCCGCCTCCCTCCCCCCTCCTCCCAAAAAAAATTTGCAATTTAATCAAAATCCCTTAAAAAATTTGCATCCCCCTTAAAAATATTCCCCCACAACAACAGATGTTATCCACATTCAACCTAAAAGTTAGTTCCCTCGTTAAATTAGTTCCACCCAAAGTTTATTTTACTCAAGATTTAGTTACACCTAAAATTTAAAATTTTAGTTTCATCTAGATTTTGTTCCCTATAGAATTTAAAATTGTAGTTCCATTTTGATTTAATTCCATCTAAATTTTAAATTAAAATTTAGTTCCTTCCAGAAATTTAGTTCCACTCAAAAATTTTACTTCCCAAAATTTAGTTCCCCCAAAATTTAAAATTTTAGTTTGCCAAAATTTAGTGCGCACACCTGCTCAAGCATCACGAAAAGTGCATGTGGGGCCGGCCATCCAATCCCACGCATCGTACCCATGCATGAGGGACACCCCCTAAGGATAGGCTGCAGATCTCGAATAGCAGGGTCATCAAATGATCCATCTGGGGACCAGTAATCTCTGACAAGCTTCCTCTCCTTTCTAGCTGGAACATCCTGATCTAAAGCAATAGGGCCACTAGGTAGCCAATTATCGTTCCAGAAGGATGTAGAAGCACCATCCTTAACAATACGTCTGATGAGTTTATGGGATATGGAACGGGAGCGAAGCATGAATTTCCATGTGCCCGAATTCATAGGCTTAGCTTTAGCACTGAAGAAACCCCATGTACCAAATATATATTGTCTTCTCATATACTGTGCCCACGGGCCATCAGAAGAGAGAAGACGCCAAGATAGTCTAACGCCAGACGCCACATTAAGGTCAGAGAGTAACCTGAGTCCTACTCCCCTCTCTTCCTTAGAGGTACATAGATCTCGCCAAGCCCAAATGTGCTTGTTCCCCCAAATAAACCGCATGTAGGCAGAAGTGATAGTACGTAGGGTTGAAGATGGAATCTGACAGGCAAACATCCAGAAGGCCACCATGCCATAAATAACTGTGCAGACTAACTCAATACGACCAGAGATGGAAAGGAGAGATGAGGACCAACCAAGGAGCCTCTTCTTGCATTTATCTACCTGGCGATTAAACATGGAGGCTTTGGGGTATTTAACAGAAAGGGGTAAACCAAGGTAGGTAGTGAGGGAAGCAAAAATTTTAATTCCAAGAGCACTAGCCAGACGCCCAGGGCCATTATTGCCTTTACTGAAAATAACAGAGCTCTTCTCCCAATTTATCTGAAGCCCCGTAAATTGTAAAAATTATCCAACATCTCAAAAATGCACTTAAATTAATGAGGATTTGCTCTGTAAAAAACCAGTAAATCATCTGCAAATAGTAGATGGGATATGGACCCCATTCTCCTCATAGGATGGATAGTCTGCATAGAATCTGCTCTAGCCATAAGCAAGGAAAAAGCTTCTATAACAATGACAAACAGATGGGGGATAATTGTCACGCCCCGCTTCCCAAAAATATAGAGGCGAGGCGTGAGTAGGTCTGCTCAGACTTGAAGCTGAGAAGCTGCAAGTCTGATAAGCGTCAATAAACTTTAAATGGCAGATCCTTGCAAATGCGATACGAAACAAAGATAATAATAAGGAAGTGAGACAAAAGCAAACTCAGAATATCCATAAAATAAGTTCCAACATCGCAGAAAAAGCCACCAGGCTAAAAGAAAAGAGTCTAAAAGGCCCCAACATGGCCAACAAAAGTACAACGTACAGAAAACAAATTAATGGTGCTACGCACCGACAACTAACAGCAACCTAAAGCAAGCAACTCAGAACAGTCTCTAAGACTGGTCGCCGGTGTCCACCAACTCCTCGTCAAACGTAGGCTCCGGCTCAGCATCAGCAAACACCTGGTCCTCAGCTACAGTCTTTGGCTCAGGGTCTAATATGTGACACCCAAAAGAGCAAGGGGCACATGTCAGCAAGTCTACAAGAGGCTTGTTCAAGGAAACTGAAAGTAAAGGTAAAGCAACCTAGCAGTTCTAGCATGATGCAACGACATGACAGATATAGCATGAGTGCAACAAGTAAAGTAAAGTACGAGCATGGCATGGCAACTGGCATTTAAATCATGGCATGGATATCAAGTTTTACAAGAACAATCACAAGGACAAAGACAAGTCTAGTAAGCACGTCGTGCACAGAGATTACCCCTTTTGGCTAGAGTGGCTGCGCGGGCCAACTCCTAAGCTCAAGTGATCGCTTATCCCTACCCCTCCATGTGTATCGGGCATTGGCTTTTGACCAACACATGTAGCCCGCTTCTGGATCACGAGCTAGGAAGTGTTTCTCAATATGGCATAGGGGTGCACCTAGTCGGAGCAAGGAAGTACAAGTATGGTAGCGTGTGCTACGAATGCAACATTCAACTTGGATGACATGTAAGATGTAATGCATGGTATATAATAGTTTAAGTGCATACAGATAAAGAATTTAAACGTGACAGGCAACAATGCATGAATGACATGGCAGTGTGACAGATCTAACTTCGTTGTCAAGCTAGATCTTAAAGTTGCGCCTAGACAGCTATCATTTCACTGTCTAGTCTCTTTTACGCTAAAAGTAAGGAAGTGACCTAAAACATGGCCCAAAGCAAAAGTTGACAAGTTTCACTTGCCTGTAAGTCTGACGTCAGAAAAACACCGTCCAAAGAGTCCAAAGTCACAAATAACCTATGTGCACAAGTCCACCAGCCTACAGTCCCATATTATTAATCTTGATTAGTGAATTTAAAACACTTTAAAAACATCAATTTTAGTCTTGATTAACAGGCTGTGGTTGGGGTCCTAATGGTGCTGAACGTTACCTCAACACGACGCGAAAGCTACACTGGCGTCGGGTAGCGACGCCAGGGGTTGGAATATAAGAACGCGCTCCTAGTCCAATTTCCAGATCAGATTTCTTGCTCGAATAGTCTGGGCAGCAACCAGATCAACGAACCAAGATTCCAATGCTAGCACATGCGACGAAGGGCTACGACGTATCACAACATCATAATCGGCAAATCCACGAAGAAGATGTAGGGATTTTCAAGGTCCCTTAGAGCTAATTTATTACTATCCGTCCTAAGTCGGACGAAAAAAATAAATATAACAGCGAAAGAAATAATTTATTAAACTATTTAATAAATAAAGCCCTAAGGAAAAATTCCCTAAGCCAGGAAATCTACTGACTCGAGTTGGGTCCGACCAACTCGAGAAAGTTCTAACTACTGATTAGACTAATTGCATATAAAATTGACTCACCCGGAATCTTGCCCTGGAGCAGGCAAGATGTTCCGCACCGTCTTGCGCTCCATGATCTGAGCCGCCTTCCGAGCCGTGTTGCGTCGCTCCTTGCCGCAGACTGGATCAGCTCCCGTAGCGCACTTCCGAGCCGTGTTGCATCGCTCCTCGCCGCAGACTGGATCAGCTCCCGTAGCGCACCTTGCCTCCGAAGCCATCACTAGCCGTAGAAGATTTCACTTGAGTAAACCCGCGTCGTAGACTTCCGAATCAGATTCGGACCTCCTCGTTGTCTTGCTAGGACTCGGTTGGAGGACAGGAAAATTTATAGAGGAAGAGAATAAATTTAGTCTAGATTAAGTTTGCTCAAAATATTCGTGAGCTCCTTAATCAGAGACTTGGTGCAAGGAACAAAGAAGGGAGTGCCCACCTATTTATATAGGAGGCCGGCTCCCCTTCTTTTGTCATGAGCAATGTGGGACTAATGTTAGGAAGAGGGATTTGGATTAATTCAATTTTGGTTAGTGTAGCTTACATAAAGCCTTAACCTTCAACCAATTAATCCTCACTCATCGTTGAGCTCTAGAGATGATACAAGCTATCATTTCGAAGAGCTAGTGATGGTGAACGCGTAGGAACAAACGGCGACGAGATCCGAGTTCGTTTGACCCTTCAAACAATTGCTCAAAGTTGAGCAAAAACCCAAATTTCGTAGCAGTCAAGGGTTTCAACAAAAACCCTAAAATAACTTAAGTGGCGGGCGACCCGCTAAGCTTAGTGGGCGCGCCCGCCTAAGGCTACTGGGCGCGCCCGCTAGGGCACGGCCGCGCGGGCTCAGCCCGCTGTCACCAGCGGGCTGCGCCCGCTGCACCCAGCGGGCGGGCCCGCTGGGATAACGGGCTGCGCCCGCTGCACCCAGCGGGCGGGCCCGCTGGGTCAGCGGGCCCCACCCGTTTTGCTAAGTGGGTTTTATCCCACTTCCCCTTTAGCCTTTCTCGCGTTTCTGGGCTCATCCGAGCTCCGATTCCTACACGGTTTGATCCTCTGGATTCCATACGAAATTTCCTCCATTCCCAAATGCTCCAATTTCACAACCAACTTGTGAATTTAATATTCTCTGTACATCTAATGATATCTTCTATACATTCTCTCTGTTACTACGACGTGAATGTTACTTGGTGTGAGACCCTACAGCATGACCCTTACTACAGGCCGAGACTCGAAGTCTCAAGACGACAGTGGCCACTAGCAGTAGGTGTCGTCCCTGTTTCGGGATCATCGATTACGTGATTGGTTCGTTTAAGCAAAAGTGCCGACGAAATCACTCTGACTGTGACTGTGATAATTTCCGCAGTTTTAGTCCCTTCGTCATGACTATGTCACTCGGCTAGTCTAGGGTATGATACACTATCAACCCCATTGGCTAGCAGTGGTCGGTATACATCGGTCTCTAGTACATACAGGTTGTACAGGTTACAACATACCTTGGCCAAGGTTTTACCGAGAGCCGTACTGACCTGTGACACTAACTTCCCATTAACGGAAGAGACGAATCCTCTGTTGATCACTACTTAGCTCATATGTTTCGAGTGTCACCCAGCCTAAGATCTTTCATCAGGCCAAGCCTCGAAGTTAGATCTTTAGACCTAAGTGACACTGTCCACACATAGCTTCATACAATGATCTCAAGTCCTAAGGACCAACTTACATATTATCACTTAGAGTTATTAATGATAGTTTAGTTAATGTGTATCCATTTAATAACTCTCTGTTTGGGTCGTTCAGTGAACTCAGCTTTTACTGAGCACCTGCGTCCTGTTTCCGACTTTACCAAGTCGCTTGGTTATGAGACCAACCAGACAGGGACGCAATGGTCTGTCTGATGTGTTGATATCCCTTATCTCGACACATCTATGACCATGAACACTTTTAAGATTCAAGCTATTAGAGGTCAGACATTTCTCATAATCGTAATCTACATTTCGAAACATGTGTGACCTAACTATGAATCCAAGGGAATAATCCGAGTAATGAACAACTCAGATAATACTTTACCAGAAAGAACACTTTCATTTATTGAACAAGATGTTTCATCAAGATAAATAGCCACGAGGGCATACATTTCTCTACATCTCCCACTTGCACTCAGGCCTATTTATTTTGGTATCTCATACCATATTTACACGCTAGTTTTTCTAAACGATCACGTGCCAGCACCTTTGTGAATGGATCTGCTATGTTGTCTTCTGAAGAGACTCTAAGGAGTTCTATATCTTTCCTCTGCTCTATCTCCCGAATCAGGTGATACTTGCGAAGAATATGTCTGGATCTCTTGTGGAATCTAGGTTCTTGAACCAGGCTGATGGCTGCATTGTTGTCGCAATACAACGGTATTGGACTTTCAACGGCAGGAACCATCCCGAGCTGGTTAATGAACTTCTTCATCCAGACTGCTTCCTTTGCTGCATCGTTGGCCGCTATGTATTCGGCTTCCATTGTGGAGTCTGCAATAGTGACTTGTTTGGAACTCCTCCAACTGACAGCTCCTCCATTGAGAGTGAAAACATATCCTGAGATCGATTTGCTATCATCCATATCACTTTGAAAGCTTGAATCTGTGAACCCTTCAACATTCAGGTGTTCACTTCCATAAACCAAGACCAAGTCTTTAGTTCTTCTTAAGTACTTAAGAATTGTCTTGACTGCTTTCCAGTGCTCTTCTCCCGGGTTAGACTGATATCAGCTTACTACACCTAGTGCATAAGCGACATCGGGTCTGGTACAAATCATGGAGTACATGATAGATCCCACAGCAGAAGCATATGGGACCTTGGTCATCTTTGCCCTTTCCAAGTCGGTTTGTGGAGACATCTTCTTGGTGAGGGCTATCCCATGATTGGCTGGCAATGAACCACCCTTACTGTTTTCCATGTTAAAACGTTTTAACACGGTTTCAATGTACCTGGTTTGGGAGAGTCCTAGCATCCGTTTAGATCTATCTCTATGGATCTTCACACCCAGTATGTAGGATGCTTCTCCCAAGTCCTTCATGGAGAAATTGGTTGATAGCCATTTTTAACAGACTTTAACATCTCTATGTCGTTGCCTATTATCAGAATGTCATCTACGTATAGTACTAGGATGACTAAAGAATTTTTATTACTGGTTCTTTTGTAGATGCATGGGTCATCCTCATTTCTGACAAAACCAAACTCTTTGACTGTTTTGTCGAAACGGATGTTCCAACTTCTTGATGCTTGTTTGAGTCCATAAATGGACCTATGCAGCTTGCACGCCTTTCCATTGCTCCCACTGACTTCGAAGCCCTCTGGCTGAGTCATGTAAATCTGCTCTTCCAAATCACCGTTTAGGAAAGCAGTCTTCACATCCATTTGCCAGATTTCGTAGTCGTAGTAGGCAGCAATAGCGAGCACTATCCGAATAGACTTGTGCATGGCTACTGGCGAAAAGGTTTCGTCATAATCTACTCCTAGAATTTGACGATATCCTTTTGCAACCAGTCTAGCCTTGTACGTTTCTACTTTTCCATCTGCTCCAATCTTTTTCTTGAAGATCCATTTACAGCCTATAGGAACATTTCCCTTGGGCACGTTTTCTAAGGTCCATACCTTATTCACGTGCATGGAATCTATTTCGGATTTCATTGCATCTAGCCATTTGTCAGAGTCTATACTCTTTATGGCTTCCTGGAAGTTAATAGGGTCATCATCAATTATGATGCTATCCTCGATTCCCCCGTCTACGAGAAAACCGTAGTACCTTTCAGGGGCTTGAGGAATCCTACTTGACTTCCTACTGACTGGTTGGGAGATGTCAAGTTCTGACTCTCCCACTGGTTCCGACACTTGTTGCTGTGTGTGTACTTCCTCCGAGCATTCATTCAAATCAATTACCTTGCCAGTGGATTCCTTCACAAGGAATTCTTTTTCTAGAAAGGTGGCATGTCTAGAGACAACGATCTTTTGTTGTTCTGGATGGTAAAAGACATAACCTAATGAATGTCTCGGGTACCCTATGAATTTACACAGTATAGATCTGTCTTCCAGTTT
Organism: Scilla litardierei; assembly: GCA_030789695.1. Taxonomy (NCBI): domain Eukaryota; kingdom Viridiplantae; phylum Streptophyta; class Magnoliopsida; order Asparagales; family Asparagaceae; genus Scilla; species Scilla litardierei. The sequence goes on from CM061133.1 coordinate 160,208,847, forward strand.
GTCTGGATTTTGCCTTTTGACATAAGCAGGACAACCCCATACCTTCAAGTGATTGAGGCTGGGTTTCTTCCCTGTCCATATCTGATACGGAGTCAAATGCACAGATCTTGACGGAACTTTATTTAGAATGTATATAGCAGTTTCCAGGGCATAGCCCCAGAGGGAAGTAGTTAACTCAGCTTCACTTAACATAGACCGAACCATGTCTAACAAGGTCCGGTTTCTCCTTTCTGAAACACCGTTATGTTGAGGTGTGTAAGGAGGAGTGACCTGAGAGAGAATCCCATTCTCTTTTAAGTAAGTGAGGAATTCATGGCCTAAGTATTCTCCTCCTCGATCGGATCGAAGAATCTTAATACTTTTCCCTGTCTGGTTTTCGACTTCGGCACGATACTCCTTGAATCGCTCAAACGTTTCGGACTTATGTTTCATCAAGAACACATGTCCAAACCTTGAGTGGTCGTCAGTAAACGTGACGAAATATGAAAATCCACCTTTGGCTAACGTAGACATGGGTCCACATACATCGAAATGTACTAGACCCAAGAGTTCGATAACTCTCTCCCCTTGACTGGCAAAAGGAGTTTTGGCCATCTTACCTTTGAGGCAAGACTCGCAAGTGTCAAATGACTCATAATTTGAGAGGCCCAAGAGCCCCTCTTTATGTAACTTGCTGAGTCTCTTCTCTCCGATATGGCCTAGTCTACAATGCCAAAGATAGGTTTCATTAAAACTAGATTCCTTACGTTTTCTAGTATTAACGTTTAATACCACCTCATTGCTTAAAGTGTATATTCCATTGCTGAGTGTCCCAAATCCTAGCAACTTACCATCAAGGGCAATGTTCATGACATTTCCGCTGATAGTAAAATTATGACCATCTTTAGCCAAAGCTGAGACAGATATAATATTGCATAGGAAATTTGGGATATAGTAACATTGCTTCAAAAGCAAGTTAGCTCCACCAGCTAATGTGTGTTTAAGATCTCCTACGGCTACAACATCAACTTTTGCTACGTTTCCGACTTGGAGAATTATTTCATTCTTTTCAAGTTTTCTACTGATTCTCAATCCTTGTAACTGGTTACAAATGTGAGAACCTGCACCGGTGTCTAACACCCATGCATTAGAATTAACTGAAAGAACTACACTTTGCATTTTAAAGGTTAAGGCATAGACTTCCCTTAATTTTTCCCTTTCTGCTACAGACTTCTTAAACCAGCCACTATTAATATTAAAACCAGTTAATAAGTTCTCATCTCGGATATTATTAATCTTACTCATCATGCTGCAAAGATTAGATCTCCTAATTAGCATGTGTTCAAAATATTTTTAAATATAATTAGAATGGATTTTGTCCAATTATACTCTCCCATTAATAAACAGATCGTTTTTCTCCAAAACATGATTAAAATTAAATGGGAGCAGGAATCCAACAACCTTGAGTCGCCCGACCTTGAGTGTAGCTCAACAAGTCGTTCGACTCGGCTGTAGGTAGACGAACTCTTTGTCGATCATATCAAAATATGACTCCCTATTCGATTTTACCCCTAGTCATTTGTGATCATGAGTGTGCTCAACCGGATCACAATGGCTAGCCTAGTCGGACCCTTGTTTTCGTGTCAAGCCTGACTTGCCCCTTTGCTCGGTGTATGCACGACACGCCGGTTTGGGTCAGAGCTTAAGACTACATTCTTGGTTAGAATTACGCCGAAGCTCTAGGGATGAGCCAACGGTTTCAGTCAGGTTAAGATGTCAATCAAGAAATCGGTTTCTATAAGATTGACCTGTTACGGCTTCAGTGTGCTCAACAACCGAAACATGTTTCTTACAGTTGCCAACTCCTAAAACAAGGAGGGCTACGATTTATCTTGAATAAGATTATTATCGTATTAGACTTAGGTATAGTCGATGGACTTACATAGTTATGAATCGACACCTTGCGGTCCAGCGGACGCGGCCAGGGAATTGACTAAGCCAGGACCACTTGTTACCCAGTCTAGCTCGGTTGGTCCAAAAACTTTAGCCAAGCACATTGACCGACATCATGATCCATTGAAGGTGTTGTCATCATTTCCATGTTCGTTCAACAACTAAATGTTTTTTAAATTACAACTAGTTAATCCTTATCAACTAGTGGATCCCTAAAATTCAAAATTTTATGGGTTTGTTAGACGATTTTTATTAAGTCCTTATCAACTATAAGGATTCAAAATATATGCTGCTCCCCTAATCGTCCAATAGGCAATTTAAACAATTTTAAAAAAAATAGCAGTGTCTCAAAATTATCACATAAGGTTTGAGGAAATTAATGGCTAACCTAATCGTCCATTAGGTAATTTTAAAACAATTTAAAAATTTATTAAGCATGGTGTTTAAAATTTATCACATAAAGTTTAAGAGTCAATTAATGGCTAACCTAGCGAGTCTTTCTTGTGACATCAAAATAAAACAAGAATGCGCCATTAAATTAATTATCACATAATTAAAACATGCAGTTAAAAAGCAGTATAGAACAGAGTAGATCTGGCTTTGATACCACTGTAGGGATTTTCAAGGTCCCTTAGAGCTAATTTATTACTATCCGTCCTAAGTCGGACGAACAAAATAAATAAAACAGCGGAAGAAATAATTTATTAAACTATTTAATAAATAAAGCCCTAAGGAAAAATTCCCTAAGCCAGGAAATCTACTGACTCGAGTTGGGTCCGACCAACTCGAGAAAGTTCTAACTACTGATTAGACTAATTGCATATAAAATTGACTCACCCGGAATCTTGCCCTGGAGCAGGCAAGATGTTCCGCACCGTCTTGCGCTCCATGATCTGAGCCGCCTTCCGAGCCGTGTTGCGTCGCTCCTTGCCGCAGACTGGATCAGCTCCCGTAGCGCACTTCCGAGCCGTGTTGCGTCGCTCCTCGCCGCAGACTGGATCAGCTCCCGTAGCGCACTTCCGAGCCGTGTTGCGTCGCTCCTCGCCACAGACTGGATCAGCTCCCGTAGCGCACCTTGCCTCTGAAGCCATCACTAGCCGTAGAAGATTTCACTTGAGTAAACCCGCGTCGTAGACTTCCGAATCAGATTCGGACCTCCTCGTTGTCTTGCTAGGACTCGGTTGGAGGACAGGAAAATTTATAGAGAAAGAGAATAAATTTAGTCTAGATTAAGTTTGCTCAAAATATTCGTGAGCTCCTTAATCAGAGACTTGGTGCAAGGAACAAAGAAGGGAGTGCCCACCTATTTATATAGGAGGCCGGCTCCCCTTCTTTTGTCATGAGCAATGTGGGGCTAATGTTAGGAAGAGGGATTTGGATTAATTCAATTTTGGTTAGTGTAGCTTACATAAAGCCTTAACCTTCAACCAATTAATCCTCACTCATCGTTGAGCTCTAGAGATGATACAAGTTATCATTTCGAAGAGCTAGTGATGGTGAATGCGTAGGAACAAATGGCGACGAGATCCGAGTTCGTTTGACCCTTCAAACAATTGCTCAAAGTTGAGCAAAAACCCAAATTTCGTAGCCGTCAAGGGTTTCAACAAAAACCCTAAAATAACTTAAGTGGCGGGCGACCCGCTAAGCTTAGCGGGCGCGCCCGCCTAAGGCTACTGGGCGCGCCCGCTAGGGCACGCCCGCGCGGGCTCAGCCTGCTGTCACCAGCGGGCTGCGCCCGCTGCATGCAGCGGGCGTGCCCGCTGGAGCAGCGGGATGCGCCCGCTGGAGCAGCGGGATGCGCCCGCTGCACCCAGCGGGCGGGCCCGCTGGGATAGCGGGCTGCGCCCGCTGCGCTACGCCCAGCGGGCGGGCCCGCTGCAATAGCGGACCGCGCCCGCTGCACCCAGCGGGCGGGCCCGCTGGGTTAGCGGGCCCCGCCCGTTTTGCTAAGTGGGTTTTATCCCACTTCCCCTTTAGCCTTTCTCGCGTTTCTGGGCTCATCCGAGCTCCGATTCCTTCACGGTTTGATCCTCTGAATTCCATACGAAATTTCCTCCATTCCCAAATGCTCCAATTTCACAACCAACTTGTGAATTTAATATTCTCTGTACATCTAATGATATCCTCTATACATTCTCTCTGTTACTACGACGTGAATGTTACTCGGTGTGAGACCCTACAGCCTGACCCTTACTACAGGCCGAGACTCGAAGTCTCAAGACGACAGTGGCCACTAGCAGTAGGTGTCGTCCCTGTTTCGGGATCATCGATTACGTGATTGGTTCGTTTAAGCAAAAGTGCCGACGAAATCACTCTGACTGTGACTGTGATAATTTCCGCAGTTTTAGTCCCTTCGTCATGACTATGTCACTCGGCTAGTCTAGGATATGGTACACTATCAACCCCATTGGCTATCAGTGGTCGGTATACATCGGTCTCTGGTACATACAGGTTGTACAGGTTACAACATACCTTGGCCAAGGTTTTACCGAGAGCCGTACTGACCTGTGACACTAACTTCCCATTAACGGAAGAGACGAATCCTCTGTTGATCACTACTTAGCTCATATGTTTCGAGTGTCACCCAGCCTAAGATCTTTCATCAGGCCTAGCCTCGAAGTTAGATCTTTAGACCTAAGTGACACTGTCCACACATAGCTTCATACAATGATCTCAAGTCCTAAGGACCAACTTACCTATTATCACTTAGAGTTATTAATGATAGTTTAGTTAATGTGTATCCATTTAATAACTCCCTGTTTGGGTCGTTCAGTGAACTCAGCTTTTACTGAGTACCTGCGTCCTGTTTCCGACTTTACCAAGTCGCTTGGTTATGAGACCAACCAGACAGGGACGCAATGGTCTGTCTGATGTGTTGATATCCCTTATCTCGACACATCTATGACCATGAACACTTTTAAGATTCAAGCTATTAGAGGTCAGACATTTCTCATAATCGTAATCTACATTTCGAAACATGTGTGACCTAACTATGAATCCAAGGGAATAATCCGAGTAATGAACAAATCAGATAATACTTTACCAGAAAGAACACTTTCATTTATTGAACAAGATGTTTCATCAAGATAAATAGCCACGAGGGCATACATTTCTCTACAGAAGAGACACATAGGTGGGACCCACCGTACTGCTTGGGGCCAATGGGGGACCCACAACTCCTCTGGAGAACTTGGGGGGCCCACGGTGGCAAGCGATGTGGAAGTTGCGACGTTGCGACGAAAGTTGCTCGGTCAGACCAAGCCGCTGCGGAGAATTCTCTCGGTCAGACCGGGGGAAGCTCTCCGTCGGGCGGCTTGCAGCACAACGGATGCGGGCTTGGTGCAGAGCGAGGGGTTCTCTCGGCCGTTGCAGGCAAATGCGGGGGAATTTGTCGGTCAGGCGCTGCGGAGCGGGGCTTGCAGCGAGCGGGGGTTGCAACGAAGCGGGGAAGCGTGCGGAGCGGGCGGCTGCAGCGGAGCGCTGTGGTGCAGAGCGGAGAGGGATGTGGGGCTGCGCCTCGGTCAGACTGAGGGAAATCAAGGAATTCTCTCGGTCGGGCACGGGCGGCTGCGAGCTGCTGTTGCGACGAACATCGCAAGTGGGATTTTGAGTTGTGGGGGCAGCTAAGGTTTGTTCTCTTGCGAAAATAGGTTATCCTAGGGGGTATTTATATAGGGTAGGTGGGTTGACTTGGTCTAGGGTTAATTCTATTAGGATTAGGATTTTAAAAACAATAAAAACCCAAACTCTCTCTCTCCTACTCACGCAAGGATAGGGTGCGGCCAAGAAAGGGGCTGAGTCAACTAGGGTTGGGTGATAGAATATGTGGGGAATAATTATAGGGGTTAAACTAGAGGAACTAGGTTTCAAAGAATTAAAGATAAGATGTGCTAAAATTGTAAAATAGGTCAAATGAAATCCGAAAATGGTGAAATAAATATTGGGGTGATCGGGACGACGAGAGAAAAGAAACTAAGAAGACGGATCTCAATTTCGACATCGAGCGATGAAACTAAAAATAGAAACGTCTCACGTCAAAAGTGAAAATCACAACGTCTCTTCGAATAAGATCAAATCGTGGGAAAACGACCCGAGAAATGTTGTTCCAAATTAATGCCACAATTTAATACTCTCTGAGACGTTCACAACGACATATCACACCAAAGTGTTCACAAACAAACAGCGTCTAAAATAAATACGTGCACGGTCAAAAGCACGTGTACGAACAAGATACGATCGGAAAGCGACCGTGACATCCTCCCCATCTTAGAAATGATTCCGTCCTTGGAATCAACATCAAGCACTGCTCCGGAAGAGGTGCGGGAAGCACTCTCTCATTTCATCCTCACGCTCCCAGGTGGACTCACCAGGGGAACCATGACGCCACTGCACTCGAACCAAGTCGACGGTCTTATTCCTCAGCTACTTCTGCCATCGATCCAGAATCTCAACTGGCTGCTGATCATAAGACAAATCCGGATGAACCGTGTTCTCCGAGAAATCCACAGCATGGGACGGATCACTAACGTATCTGTTGGATCTGGATCCTAGCCTAGAGGGGGGTGAATAGGCTTATAAAAATAATTCGTGCAACCCATGAATAAGCACACACAGTTATAACAACAACAGGGTAAATAAGAAGCAGACATAGAGTACACAGCAGATTTACCCTGGTTCGGTCGACCCTTCGACCTACTCCAGCCCCCAAAGCAGATGCTAGTATTGAATAGTGCAATAGGTACAAAACCACAAGTTAGAGCACGCTCAGAGCACCCTCTACGTCTCTACACTCGCCAGGCTCTCAGTACCCCACTCACTATGTTTTCTCGCACTATCAATCCTAGAAACGCTTTCTACCAGCTAGTCCCAAACTAGCTGGGTCCCACTTGTCTAGCCCCAACCAGACAAGTCCCAAAATAGTCACAAAATATAGGTAAAGTGTCCCCTACGAGGATCTAACACAATGACGTGCGTTTATATTTCATTTATTCACGCACGTTTTCTTTTGTGTTTCTCCGTGTTTTTCCGCCGTCTCTTATTCGTTTTCGTGTATTTTCCCGTTTTCTTTCACTTTTCTTTGTTTTTCCATGATTACAGGGGATTGACCACGTAGGGGACGTTTAACGATGATATCCCAAGTCCCCGGAGCAACGGGAGAAGTCACACGTGATCCAGGGGGTCGAACGCCAAAGAATTCATCTTTCAGCCCCTCACCCAATCGGTTGGTCATCTCCAACCGATCGGGTGATGCACGCGTGCACCACCCGGTCTCTGCCGCCGCTCACAAAGAAGCCACCCGACCGGTTCGCAGACCGGTTCGGCGAGGGCTGTTCTCTGTTTTCTCGAAGCAAAACGTCAACCGATCGGGTGACTGTCACCCGATCGGTTCATCTGTAGCTGAAGAAGAAGAGCTGAAGACACGGACGTCGAACCGATCGATTCACCCGACCGCTCCAAGATCCAACCGGTCACTCAAGAACTCACCCGACCGGTTCATGTGATCGGGTGAAAGCTCGCTGTTTTCTGTTATTATTTTGTAACGGATCAATCGATCGGTTGACTTGTCAACCGATCGGTTGATGCAGCGGTCTATAAATAGAACCCCTAGGGTTCCAGAAACGAGAGCTGTTATTTTTTCTACTGTTTTATTTCCTTGTGACGGCTGTAATTGTTACTCTTTTGTAAGTTTTCAGATCTTTCTAAAATTTTAGTATTGTCTTTATTACTCTATTACTTCCGCATTGCAATTGTCTGATTATGATTCCAACGGTTAAATTTCATTTAGATTGCTTTTTCATGAATTTTTGTGAGTAGTTCCCAAATCTGGGATTTTGGTGGAAACCCCTTCGGGGGCTCTTCCCGATGCGTCCATAGGGTTAGGAAATCGATAGGGAGTAGGGATCTAACGGTTACGCGGGGTGTTTCATTGTCATCGGCGGGAAAAAGACCGCCTTTGACCGTCAGGCCAAGGGGAATAAACTTGGCGGTTGACTCCCTAGCCATAGCTCACACCCTTAGCGTAGACGCCGAATCCTAGCACGCGGGAGCGGCAGGATGAGACGTTGGGAGTTATCGTTGCGGGCTTAGTGCTCCGGGGATCGATCAGTGTTAATGGACACGGGAGTGCCCACTGATCAAATCCGGGAAGTCCGGTGTATCATCCTGGGCACCGACCGGAATATCGGGCCCATGGGATGCCGGTACCACTTTTGGAGGCAATGTCTCACCATTAGACCCTAATCCCGATCGCTATCCATACCCGTAGGCCGTATCGGCGAGAGTCTCTCGTCGGGTTGGAAACCGAAGTCCCGGGTTTTCTTTCTTTTTGTTCATACCCATTTATTCCCTTTCGTGACAACCATTCACCGATTCGGGCTAGCTCGCCCCTCGGGGTGATTTAGGTCCTACCTGTCCCAAGCACAACCTCGCCTCCCCGAGTTCGATATTCCCGCACCCTACACTAACCGTGAAACTTGCGGTAAACAACACCGCGCCGCCGCGACACCAAGCGGGGCGCCGGCCAAGTTTATGGCGCCGTTGCCGGGGAGACAACGTGCTTGTTATTTTAGGATCTTGTGAACCCTCGTGTCTAGCTCATATCCTTACCTCGCGATAATTTTCGCATTCTCCTTTTTCTTTTTCTTTTTTGTTTTTCTTATTTTTATTTCTTATTTCATCTATTTCTTTCCCACTTGTCGCTTCACGGGTGTTTGTAGTTTTTCATGCGCAGGAGTTCAAGGAGTCTTGACGACTTGATTCCCCTCGATCCAGAGATTAACGCCACCCTTAGGCGTTTGGCCGCCGAGAAACGAAGAAGAGAAGATCCCAAATCTATGGAGGAGAACACCCCACCTCACAAGTCTCTGCTGGAGTACTCGATGCCATCCATCGAGTCAACTTCCGCCATCCGATCTCCAGCTATTGCTGCCCAAAGCTTTGAGCTGAAGCCGTCTCTAGTGACATGGATCCAGTAGGACCAGTTTGCGGGTGCGCCCATGGAGAGCCCGATCGAGCACCTGGACTCCTTCTTGGAGAAGTGTGACACCTTCCGGATTAATGGTGTCACTACAGAGGCTATCCGTCTGAAGCTGTTCCCCTTCTCTTTGCGGGACAAAGCCAAGCAATGGCTAAGGGGGAAGGACCCCAACACTTTCAACACCTGGGAGAAGCTCTCCAATGCTTTTCTGACGAAGTTCTTTCCTCCGGGGAAGACCATGAAGTTGAGGAGTGAGATCTTCTCCTTCTCCCAGGCCAGCCACGAGTCCTTGCATGAAGCTTGGACGAGATATAAAGAGATGCAAAGAAGATGCCCTCACCATGAGCTTCCGAAGTGGCAGATTATTAATCTGTTCTACAATGGGTTGAGGGATGACCTGAAATCTTCTATGGACGCCGCGGCTGGGGGTTCCTTCATGTCAAGAAGCGAGGAGGATGCCGAGCATATTCTGGAAAATATGGCATCCAACAATGAGCGGTGGTGTGACGAGAGAGCCACACCAAGATCCGGGGGTATACACAGAGTCGAGGATGTCGACAAACTATCAAGCAAGTTCGACTTGATTTCGACCCAGATCTCCGCACTAATGGTAGGGGCCGGTGGGGCCGGTACACATCAAGTTTCTGTGGTAGAGTCCGAATTCTTTGGGGAATTCGACGGTGGTGACATCTCACCACCGTTGGATCAGGCGAGCGCGCTATTTTACAACCCCATGGGGAATGCGCCATATCCACCAAGGACAAATTCCAACCCGGCCTACTCTCCCAACAACCGGAACCACCCGAATTTCAGTTACCGGCCACCATTTCAGCCCTCACCGCCTCAGCAGCCGCAGCAACAAATTTATCAGCCGGCTAGGCCACAACAGAATCAGGTTCAGCAGCAACCATTTCAGTAGTAACCTCAGCAACAAACTTACGCCCCCAGGAATCAGCAGCCGTTCCAGCAGCAGCAGTATGGCCAACAGAGGGCCGTCTCTCCGGTTGAGTCTCTCTTGACTCAATATATTACCAACCAGGAGAGGATCAACCAAAAGCTGGAAATGGGTCAGCGGACCCTCACGGACCAAGTAACCCAGCTGGGGTTACAAGTGGTGAACCTTGCAAGGTCACAAAACCAATTACCGCCACAACCGGAGGTGAACCCGAGGGGAGCAACACAAACATCGGCACTCGTGCATGAGCACACAAATGTGTCCGATATCGTTCTGAGAAGCGGGACACAAATTCCTACTAGAGTGCCCCCTAGCAACCCGGAAGCACCATTGGTCGTTGAGAGACCGACTGAAAAATCAAATGACGACGTTGCTTCGTCATCAAATCCCATGACTCCGGAGGGAGTTTCTGAAGAAGAGAAGAAGAAGGAGGAAGAGAGCCCGAAAGTGTATAAGCCCGTTGTGCCATTTCCTCAACGGTTGGCTCAGGCAAAAATTGATGAGAAATATGGCAAGTTCTTCGCCATGGTCAAGGACCTAAGCCTGCAAATCCCCTTCTTAGAAGCAATCGAAACAATCCCCTCCTATGCAAAATTCTTGAAAGATTTGGTGCCTAGAGGGTCAAGAAAGGAGAAAGTAGTGCTGACGGCGGAATGTAGCGCTCTTATTCAGAGGGCAAACCCGCCGAAACTCAAGGACCCGGGGAGCTTCTCTATTCCTTGCACGATCGGGGCTGTGAAGATTCATCGTGCACTCGTCGATCTAGGAGCGAATGTTAGCTTGATGCCCTTGTCGATGTACAGAAGGATAGGAATGGGTGATTTGGAGCCCACCGGTATGACCCTACAACTAGCTGACCGATCGGTCAAATATCCGGTGGGAGTTGTGGATGACCTCCCCGTGAATGTGAGAGGGGTGCATGTGCCTGTGGACTTTGTAGTCATGGACATGCCCGAAGACGCACACACCCCCATTATCCTGGGACGGCCTTTCATGGCCACTGCTGGCGTTCTAATAGATGTGAAGAACGGAAAACTCTCTTTGAACGTCAGCGGAGAGAAAGTTGAGTTTGATCTGGGACTATCCATGAAGCACCCCGATCCCCCTGATGACCCTGGGTGCAATTTGCTTGAGATAGAAGAAGAAAAAGCTGCAGAGGAGAGCTCCTGGGAGATTCTCCTGAGAAACCCCCCCGATGACTCGGGAGATTCAAAAGATGGAGACGGCCCCAAGTACAAAGAAGCTGCTGGAAAATCGAGTGCAGCAAGAACGACCCCTCCCGGGTTCGCCAAAGCTCCTCCTGTGAGGAGAACCGGGAAAGAGCACACGGACCTCACTAAAGACGAGGTCCGGATCCTGAAGAAGATGGCGGGAAGCGCCAACACCAAGGAAAAGCCCCCGGATCCCAAGAACAAGGGGAGGGTAGTCGAGCAAGTATTTTTCCAGCCGCTAACTACTCCAAGCGCCTCCAGCTCCAATGAGAAAGAGATACCGAAATTTGGGCATCACCCGTATCAGCCACCATGAGCATCTTCTGCGGGCGTCGAGCCAACGACGTTAAACAAGTGCGCTTCATGGGAGGCAACCCATGTTCTAAACTTTTTCCCACTTTTTGGCGTTATTTTTTTTACTTTATTTTATCTATTTTTATAAATAAAATCAGCCGCGAGAACATCCGTTCGGGGACTTAAACAAATCTATTGGTTTTTGCAGGAAAAAGGCCCCAACCGATCGGGTGACAACTCACCCGATCGGTTGGGATGTATCGATACATGCCGGGATCTGTCCCCATATGACCCGATCGGTTGAGTAATGAAGAGACCGGGTGGCAGACTGGGTGAGCTGGGGAGAACTCTCTGAAATTTTTGGGGAATATCAACCGATCGGTTGAGTTCTAGCGCGATCGGTTGACGTGACCGGGTGACCAGCCCTAAGTTCTCGGGAAAATGAGTGGAGCGGCCAACCGATCGGTTGATATGTTAACTGACCGGTTCGCCTGTAGCATTTCTTCGGCAAGATTTTCAACCTAACCGTCAACCGACCGGGTGACAACTCACCCGATCGGTTCGACTTAAAACTCTATATAAACCCCCCCGACACCCGTTCATTTCCATCCTCGCCTGATCGCCCAAATCGCCGCCGTTTCGACTCCTCTCGTGCACCTGCCTTCTTCCTTCCCCAAGATCAACCTCGATCGTCTTCCCCCGCCATCTCCCCACCCGTCAACCATCGATTTCCTGCCATTCTCCGCCATCTCCCTGCACACAAATCCATAAATTTCACCCATCCTCACAAAACATCGAAACTTGTTGAAGAGATCGCTGCGGCTTCACAGCGTGCTCTAATCGAGTAGCATCGGGACATCAACGAGAAACTATCTTCATCTCATTTGGGTAAACTCGCTCCTTTACTTAATTTTAATCTTACCGCGAATATTCCACTCGATTGCTGTTCGTATTTCGTGTTCGTGTTGAATTCATTGTACGTTTGCACACCTACGCTCACGAACGATACCCACACGATGCCTCCCCGCCGTGTTAAACCCACCGAGGACGGCTCTTCGAACCCTAGGCCCAACTGTCGTACCCGTCGCACACAGCCCACCACCTCCAACCCATCCACCACTTCCCCACCTCGTGCTTACGATCCTGAATATGGGATGCAATTCCAATCCGATGACCATGCCGACCGATTCACGACCATGGTCCTCCTTGCTGGTCAGGGTGGTCGGATAACCGAGGAATCCGTCGACCGAGACCTCCCGTTTCTTCAAAGCTTCATTCGCCACATCCGTGAAGACCCTCCCGACGTCTCCGAGCTTCACATTCCACTTCCCACTACTCCTGGCCCACTGTGCAGGCCCCCGTCACCACCCCCAGAGGGTGGTGCCCCTGCTTGATCTTTCTCTCCCACTCTTGCCCCCCCATATTTGTGCCCATCTGTCTTTTCGGGGCCCTGCTTTGTCTCTGTCAGGGGGGACTATTTGCGTGTTGCTTTCTGATTTCACCCCTTTTGTTTTTGACTCCCCCTTGCACATATCTGGATTTCATCGATCATATCATTTCGGTAGCACTATCTGGTCTAGCTTGGGGGACGTCTATTTTGGTGTGCTGTCGTGTTCTGTTTGTTTTTTCTCATTTTTGTGTGTGTGTTTCTTTTTCATTTTTTGAGTGTCGTGTCGTGTGGTTCTATTTTTATTTTTATTTTCGTGTTGTTTGATTTTGATTTTGATCTTTCTTTCTTTTTCAGTTTAATCTATGTGTTTTCCTCGTTTTCATTTCTTTTTGTGTCGGTGCGTATCCCCCCCATTTTCATTGCCCTCCCGTACTCACTCATATTGCATTGAGGGCAATGCAAACTTCAGCTTGGGGGAGTCGCACTGTGTGCTTCGTTTGAGTCCTTCTTTTTCGTTTATTTGAGTCGTTTTTTCTCCGTGTTTTTCTGTTTTCTTTTTTTTCTTTTCTTCTTCTTTAGCTCTTTCTCCTAGAGATGAATCCTATGATGAATAGCCACAAAGTCACACACGCCTAGCATTGCATCGATAATCACACTCACTAACCCTAGGATTTCGAGTCCTCTTGCATTTTACGCATCGGGGGTCCACTTAGCTTTTTGTGAGTCGTGTGTCGTGACTAGCATTTGGTGTGCTTCTGCTTTGTGATTTTACTTTATATACCTGTCCAGGAATGACCCCTAGATTATCATGCTCCGATTTGAATATGCAGTATTTGTTTCCACTATATGCATGCTATATTTATATCGTATACTTCAATTCGCTTGCGTCGGGATTCCACAACTAAGGACTAGGATAACCCATTTGGCCTATGCTCTATTTAGCGAGAATAGTTTCCTTTTGCCCGAGTGTTTAGATTTCGACTTCTTTTTTGTTTTACTTGGTGCAAATCCCCTCGTCGTGTACCATTCTCCCACTTGGGAGAGTACACATGTGTATAGCCAAAAACCCAAAAATCCAAAAAAAGGAGAAAAGAAAAGAAAAACCCAAAAAGAAAAGAAAAGAAAAAGATTGTATAGCCAAAAAGCCAAAAAAAATATGCAAATACCCAAAACCCAAAAAGATTTCCGTGTGAATATTTTTTCATACTTGCCAAGAATAAAGGGAAGGCGAGAATTTGCACCGAGTGTTCTTCTCCACATCATCTCAACCCCCGTCGTTATCGAAAACACTTGGCTTAGGAACTTTTTAGCTAGTATCTTAGCCATAGTGGCGCGATTTCCTTAACCCTAGTTGTGGCCCGATGCATGATACGCTTCTATTCCCACTCTTCTCATGCATGCTTGAACTTATATTCGCCGCTTAATTCAATTCAGATCGATATTTTGGGTCATTTCTTGGATTTGTGTATATCGAGCCTCATAGCACATCGTAGAAAGCATCACCATTTGCTAGCACACGACCACGCTCACTCGCGCTTCACTGCGTGAACCCACGACACTTATTTGGACTCGCTTTCCTAGGTTTAGTGGTGTGATTTGGCGTTTGCTTGCTTGGTGTGTCGTTTTTTGATTTTGGTGGCTCTGATGGACGATCTAGGGCTTAGAGTTTTCTTTTCTTTCTTCCTCTCTATTTTTCCCTTACGAGCTCCTACTCTCACTCGTCTTCCTCGAGGACGAGGAAGAGTTCAGCTTGGGGGATTTTGACGTGCGTTTATATTTCATATATTCACGCACGTTTTCTGTTGTGTTTCTCCGTGTTTTTCCGCCGTCTCTTATTCGTTTTCGTGTATTTTCCCATTTTATTTCACTTTTCTTTGTTTTTCCATGATTGCAGGGGATTGACCACGTAGGGGACGTTTAACGATGATATCCCAAGTCCCCGGAGTAACGGGAGAAGTCACGCGTGATCCAGGGGGTCGAACGCCAAAGAATTCATCTTTCAGCCCCTCACCCGATTGGTTGGTCATCTCCAACCGATCGGGTGATGCACGCGTGCACCACCCGGTCTATGCCGCAGCTCACAAAGAAGCCACCCGACCGGTTCGCAGACCGGTTCGGCGAGGGCTGTTCTCTGTTTTCTCGAAGCAAAACGTCAACCGATCGGGTGACTCTCACCCGATCGGTTCATCTGTAGCTGAAGAAGAAAAGCTGAAGACACGGACGTCGAACCGATCGATTCACCCGACCGCTCCAAGATCCAACCGGTCACTCAAGAACTCACCCGACCGGTTCATGTGATCGGGTGAAAGCTCGCTGTTTTCTGTTATTATTTTGTAACGGATCAACCGATCGGTTGACTTGTCAACCGATCGGTTGATGCGGCGGTCTATAAATAGAACCCCTATGGTTCCAGAAACGAGAGCTGTTATTTTTTCTACTGTTTTATTTCCTTGTGACGGCTGTAATTGTTACTCTTTTGTAAGTTTTCAGATCTTTCTAAAATTTTAGTATTGTCTTTATTACTCTATTACTTCCGCATTGCAATTGTCCGATTATGATTCCAACGATTAAATTTCATTTAGATTGCTTTTTCATGAATTTTTGTGAGTAGTTCCCAAATCTGGGATTTTGGTGGAAACCCCTTCGGGGGCTCTTCCCGATGCGTCCATAGGGTTAGGAAATCGATAGGGAGTAGGGATCTAACGGTTACACGGGGTGTTTCATTGTCATCGGCGGGAAAAAGACCGCCTTTGACCGTCGGGCCAAGGGGGAATAAACTTGGCGGTTGACTCCCTAGCCATAGCTCACACCCTTAGCATAGACGCCGAATCCTAGCACGTGGGAGCGGCAGGATGAGACGTTGGGAGTTATCGTTACGGGCTTAGTGCTCCCGGGATCGATCCGTGTTAATGGACACGGGAGTGCCCACTGATCGAATCCGGGAAGTCCGGTGTATCATCCTGGGCACCGACCGGAATATCGGGCCCATGGGACGCCGGTACCACTTTTGGAGGCAACGTCTCACCATTAGAACCTAATCCCGATCGCTATCCATACCCGTAGGCCGTATCGGCGAGAGTCTCTCGTCGGGTTGGAAACCGAAGTCCCGGGTTTTCTTTCTTGTTGTTCATACCCATTTATTCCCTTTCGTGACAACCATTCACCGATTCGGGCTAGCTCTCCACTTGGGGTGATTTAGGTCCTACCTGACCCAAGCACAACCTCGCCTCCCTGAGTTCGATATTCCCGCACCCTACACTAACCGTGAAACTTGCGGTAAACGACACCGCGCCGCCGTGACACCAAGCGGGGCGCCGGCCACACAACAACTACACAAAATAATAATAAATAGAGTTTAGGAATATCAGTTTGTGTAGCGGCGAAGTCCTCGTCGATCAGCACGGGTCAGATCTGTCTGACGTAGATGTAGAGGTCTCCTCGACACCTATTCGCAACTAAAGTTGCGGCTTCTTTCTCAACAATAGAAGCTTGCGGCACTTGAAAAGAAGTTTCGGCCTGATGTCAAAACTTGCGGCCTGTGTGAGAGATTTCGGCCTCTTTCAAATTACTTTGCTCTTGAACTTCTTTGTTTGACCTTTTTAATGGCCCTTTCTCCAAGTGATAGCCGTGAGTGATTCACCGTGGCTTTGTGACTTGTGCATGAGGTGTCCTGCAAAAAGAAAATAACACAAGTACACAAATTATTCAAATAGAACCAAGCACAGTTTATGATCAAAAGAAATAAACAAGGACTCCTCTCTCATATACTTTTGGCCGGCCTTCTCCCAGATTTCGGCCTGCACTAAAAACAAATGGCACTTGATTAATAGTTAGGGATCTTGGAAAAATTATTAAAGAAGTGCGGCGCCTGAACAAAAAACTAGGACAAAAAAGGTTCGGCTGCTGCTTGTTTTTTTGTTGAAACAATGTGCTCTCTTGGGATTTATTTAAGAATGATTCGGCCTGGGTAATTTTGATTGGGAGGAGAGGATTCGGCCAGTTGGGGTTTGTGTGGAAAGCTCTCTTGAAATAGAGTTTTTGCTGGCTTAGGATTTTTGCAAAAAGAAAAGCACAGATCTCTACTTGGAGCCTAAGAGTGTGGCAAACTTAGGGGATTTTTTATGGAAGCTTCAATAGGGAACTTGGTTCTTCATGTTTTTGGCACTATAGGAATTATTTGTGCGGCTCTGGGATTCTCAAAAAAAAAATGTTACAAAAAAAGAAAACAGAGAACCACCTTCCTCTACAAAATTCGGCCCAGGGTATATATATTCAAAAGAGATGTGATCTCTCTCTGAACTTGCAACGAAAAGGCAAGGGCTTGAGGTTTTTTGTTTGTTTGTGCAGGCTTGGGAAAATGACGCAAGAAGGAGAGAACTTTTTTATTTGACAGCCGCACTCCAACCCTAGAATGTGACATGAATTTATAGTATAGGCTAGGGTTAGAAAAAAGTAGTTGGGATTGATTTGCAATGTAGATATGATAGCAATTCAAATTGGATATGAAAAATGATTAGGCGTTTGAATAGGAGATCAAGTAAGATTAGAATCGGATATGAAATACGAATTTTGAATTGGATCTCCATGGCTTTTTACTTAATCAAATCAAAAATCAATATTTGATTTGCACCAATCACCAATTGATTTGATCCAATCATCTTTGCTATGTGAATATCACTAAGACCAAGTCCATTAGCTATGTGGATAGAAAATTCTCCAAGTAGTGAAAGATGTATCGTTTAGCCAATCCTGAAACACACTAAGCACACACGTCAGATATAACGATACGTTTGTCATCATCAAACCAAGATCTTAGATCGTTGCTCCCAACAATCTCCCCCTTTTGGTGATGACAAACCCATAAAAGATTTGAGCAATAAGTATGGGTGTGTGAAGTGTGTTGAAGGGTGTAATGCAATATGATGTATGTATGAGTCATTCAAGCATTACAAAACATGCACAACAAATAGTAAATATAAAAGCATGCTCCCCCTTCTCTCAAGCTACCCCTTCAATATTTATTCAAGTATTTTTCATGATCCCCCTTCAACAAATAACAAATAATACCGACAACAAATCTGTCAAATCTTTTCTTTCTCCCCCTTTGTAATCACCAAAAGTGGATTAATGAAGTCACAGAAATATTCCATGCAAAAATAAACCATTATTAAATGTAGCGTGCAATTTACATGAGTTTTCCAAAAAATAGACAATTCAAGCTCATAGAGTTTCATAACACAACTTCCCACCTTTGTGTAAGTGTAGTAATATAGACAATAAAGTACCAAGGGAGATTCAATTTTAGAAAATCAACCAAATCAATCCACATTTTCCAATTTTCATGAATATAGCTAGGATTGAATTTTCCCACCTCATCAAAGATGAGTTCAAGTTACCGAACCCCAAAACATGGCCTAAAAGGACTTTTAAATGTGGGGTGGCATTGGTTGACGAGTAATATACACCAACGCTAATGATTACCCATTTAGCATAAGTTGGATACTCATGGGTCGTGTATTAGCCATAAAGTTTATCCATTTTTCATACGGAGCAAATATAGTTTTTTTTCAATTCTTTTGTGCTCAATTTTAATTCATGGCTAAACACTATCCCTTAGAAAAATCAGAAATTAATCATTCCTTCATTCACTTTCCATTATTCTTCAAAAGAATCTCCAAAAGCACTAAAAAGTCAATTATCGTGAAAGTGCAAATGTAGGTGTAGAAGTCAAATTTGAAATTTATGAGACATGTCATGGCTACTAAAAAGAGAACAACATGTTCATGTAGCTACAACAATAATGAATTGACTTCTACAAGGGATAGATTTGATCATTCATACAATACCACGTAAGATAAATCATAAAGGGTATTCTTTTAAGCTCATTTTTTTTATTTTTGGGTTTTCAATTTTTTTTGTTTTTTTTCAGAAATAAAAACATTAAAATTCATGCAAGCAAGCACACAAAACAAAATAAAAACAAGCACACACAACAAAATAAAAACAAGCACACAAAACAATCTATGAAGGTATGCAATGAAATGCAAAGAGGGATAAAAATTATACCTTCTCGTCGCTATTTGACGAAGGAACTAAAAGAATGAGACATTGAAAAATTTGCTCCTCGCCAATCTTCACCTTACCTATATGAAAGGTGTTAAGTGTGACCTTAGAATCCAACAAGGTCCACGAGTGTTAGCCATTAAATATTTAGGAACCCAAACTTGTTTAAACTTGATATTTGTGTTCCTAAATTTACAATAATATGAAGTTGGCCTACACTATCACAAGTAAAGCACTTTGCATGTTTGTTCTTTGCAATAGTGGGTACATTGTGGAATTTCTTGAATTTTTGCTTTTCAACGTTTTTCAGACCAAAACCAAGTCCTCTTCTATTATTGCCATATAATTGATTCTCTAAAATAGTGTCAATGATTGTTTTTCCATAGAGAATTTTTTAATGGCCACTTCAAGATGAGAGACTTTGGTTTTTAATTGTTTATTTTCTTCCACAAGCATCGTGCATTTACTAATAAAAGCTCTATTGTTTTCATCTTCCTTATTTTCAAATTCAATCATTTTTCTTTTAAAGTCATTATCCAACATGCATAATTTATCATTAAGCTCTCTAATCACATAGTCTTTTTCAGTTTCGAGCTTAATCAAATCAAGTTTAAGCATGCTAATTTGGTTTAATAATGAGGGACAAGAAATACAAGGAGCAGTTTCATCAAAGCTAGCTTTTTCCTTCTTCAGGATTTCAATAGTAGACTTACATGCATTAAGTTCAATTTTAAGCTTTTCATTCTCTTTAAACACCTTATCATCTCTAACTTGCATGTCATAGTTCTGATTTTGGAGACATTCAATAGTGAACTCATGATCTACTATTTGATTTTGCATTTCTTCACAAATTTTAAGAAGTTCAGCTTTGCTACCTGACGGTTTCTCATCTTAGATGCCCATCAAAGCCATGCAAGAATGGGCTTCATGTTCCTCCTCGCTTTCAGCTTCGCTATCCATATCCCATGTTAATACCTTCGCTTTTCCTTTTCCTTTAGCGAGCTGAGCAGTTTCATTTGGGCAATCCTTCATCAGATGTCCTCTTCCCTTGCATTTAAAACATTGCATTCTATCGGTAGATTTCTGATCATTAAATTGCTTGGAAGAATTATTAAAGTTAGAACGATTAAACCTGGATGCCATTTCATTTCTCCCATGCTTGGTCTTGATGAACTTTCTGAAGTTTCTCACCATTAGCGCTATGTCGTCATCATCATCCTCTTCTTCGCTAGCTTGCAAAGCAAGGGGCTTTATGGCTTTCTCTTTCTCCTCAGGTTTCTCTCTCGCTTCAACATTTTGCAGTTCCAAATCATGGGACATCAAATTACCAATAAGGTCCTCCACCTTCAATTGAGACAATACCTTTGCTTCCTGGATGGCGATGACCTTAGGTCTGAAAGAGCTTGGCAATGCTCTTAGGATCTTCCTCACTTGATCGAGGCTATCATATGGCTTTCCAAGCGAGCTAGACTTGTAGACTATATCGGTGAACCTCGCATACATCTCTAATATGCTCTCTGATGGTAGCATGCAAAATCCCCCGAACTCTGCACTCAGAAGAGACAGTCTAGACTCCTTTACCTGTGATGTTCCCTCGTGCGTCACCTCCAAAGTGTGCCATATTTCTTGCGCGGTTAAACAATGTGAGATTCTATTATATTCAGATTTATCAAGTGCATAAATGAGAGCATTCATAGCTTTAGCATTTAAAGAATAAGATTTCCAATCATTACCATCCCATTTGTCATTTGGTTTTTCAATCTCAACATTTTCTACTTTAATAACAGGCAGTTTATAACCTTTTTCAATTATTTGTCAAGCTTTATAATCAACAGAAATAAGGTAGATTTTCATTCGATTTTTCCAATAAGCATAATCACCTCCATTAAATCTAGGGGGACGGGAAACAGACTGACCCTCAGCAAAAGCACTATCCATATGGTTATTCATGGTCAAACCTAGGCTAGATCCTAAAACCTGCTCTGATACCACTTGTTGGATCTGGATCCTAGCCTAGAGGGGGGGTGAATAGGCTTATAAAAATAATTCGTGCAACCCACGAATAAGCACACGCAGTTATAACAGCAACATGGTAAATAAGAAGCAGACACAGAGTACACAGCAGATTTACCCTGGTTCGGTCGACCCTTCGACCTACTCCAGCCCCCAAAGCAGATGCTAGTATTGAATAGTGCAATAGGTACAAAACCACAAGTTAGAGCACGCTCAGAGCACCCTCTACGTCTCTACACTCGCCAGGCTCTCAGTACCACACTCACTGTGTTTTCTCTCACTATCAATCCTAGTAACGCTTTCTACCAGCTAGTCCCAATCTAGCTGGGACCCACTTGTCTAGCCCCAACCAGACACGTCTCAAAATAATCACAAAATATAGGTAAAGTTTCCCCTACGAGAATCTAACACAACAACTACATAAAATAATAATAAATAGAGTTTAGGAATCTCAGTTTGTGTAGCGGCGATGTCCTCGTCGATCAGCACGGGTCAGATCTCGTCTGACATAGATGTAGATGTCTCCTCGACACCTATTCGCAACTTAAGTTGCGGATTCTTTCTCAACAATAGAAGCTTGCGGCACTTGAAAAGAAGTTTCGGCCTGATGTCAAAACTTGCGGCCTGTGTGAGAGATTTCGGCCTCTTTCAAATTACTTTGCTCTTGAACTTCTTTGTTTGACCTTTTTAATGGCCCTTTCTCCAAGTAATAGTCGTGAGTGCTTCACCGTGGCTTTGTGACTTGTGCATGAGGTGTCCTGCAAAAAGAAAATAACACAAGTACACAAATTATTCAAATAGAACCAAGCACAGTTTATGATCAAAAGAAATAAACAAGGACTCCCCTCTCATATACTTTTGGCCGTCCTCCTCCCAGATTTCGGCCTGCACTAAAAACAAATGGCACTTGATTAATAGTTAGGGCTCTTGGAAAAATTATTAAAGAAGTGCGGCGCCTAAACAAAAAACTAGGACAAAAAAGGTTCGGCTGCTGCTTGTTTTTTTTGTTGAAACAATGTGCTCTCTTGGGATTTATTTAAGAATGATTCGGCCTGGGTAAGTTTGATTGGGAGGAGAGGATTTGGACAGTTGGGGTTTGTGTGGAAAGCTCTCTTGAAATAGAGTTTTTGCTGGCTTATGATTTTTGCAAAAAGAAAAGCACAGATCTCCACTTGGAACCTAAGAGTGCGGCAAACTTAGGGGATTTTTTTTATGGAAGCTTCAATAGGGAACTTGGTTCTTCATGTTTTTGGCACTAGTGGAATTATTTGTGCGGCTCTGGGATTCTCAAAAAAAATGTTACGAAAAAAGAAAACAGAGAACCCCCTTCCTCTACAAAATTCGGCACAGGGTATATATATTCAAAAGAGATGTGATCTCTCTCTGAACTTGCAACGAAAAGGCAAGGGCTTGAGGTTTTTTGTTTGTTTGTGCAGGCTTGGGAAAATGACACAAGAAGGAGAGAACTTTTTTATTTGACAGCCGCACTCTAACCCTAGAACGTGACATGAATTTATAGTATAGGCTAGGGTTAGAAAAAAGTAGTTGGGATTAATTTGCAATGGAGACATGATAGCAATTCAAATTGGATATGAAAAATGATTAGGCGTTTGAATAGGAGATCAAGTAAGATTAGAATCGGATATGAAATATGAATTTTGAATTGGATATCCATGGCTTTTGACTTAATCAAATCAAAAATCAATATTTGATTTGCACCAATCACCAATTGATTTGATCCAATCATCTTTGCTATGTGAATGGCACTAAGACCAAGTCCATTAGCTATGTGGATAGCAAATTCTCCAAGTAGTGAAAGATGTATCGTTTAGCCAATCCTGAAACACACTAAGTACACACGTCAGATATAACGATATGTTTGTCATCATCAAACCAAGATCCTAGATCGTTGCTCCCAACAGTATCGACGTAACTGAGATACGTGAAATACATCGTGAACTCCCTCCAGCGACGGTGGCAGTGCCAAGCGATAAGCCACCGCTCCAACTCTATCCAGAACGTCAAACAGCCCAATGTACATCGGACTCAGCTTGCCTCTCTTCCCAAATCAGATAACTCCGCGGTTCGGAGAAGTCTTCAGAAAGACATGATCTCCATGCTGAAACTCCAAAGGCCTCTATTTAGCATCTGCCCAATGCTTGAAACGGTCCTGTGCAATCCTCAGCTTCTCCCGGATGTTCCTCACAACATCCACGGCCTCCACAATCATCTCTGGTCCTAACAGCTCCCGATCTCCAATTTCATCCCAGCTCAGTGGCGATCGACATTTCTTCCCATATAGCGCGGCGAAAGGCGTCATACCAATACTCGCCTGGTAGCTGTTATTGTAGGCAAACTCAACATGATGGAGATGATCCTCCCAAGATCCCATGAAGTCTAACATGCACGCTCTCAGCATGTCCTCCAAAATCTGAATCGTCCTCTCGGACTGGCCATCTGTTTGCGGGTGGTACGCCGTGCTGAAACTCAGACTCGTACCCAGACTTTTCTGTAGACTCTGCCAAAACTGAGACGTGAATCTCGTGTCTCTGTCCGATACGATACTCACAGGGACTCCAAGAAGTCGTACGATCTCCTACACGATTCACGTTACATCACTATCTAAACTAGGAAAAGGAAATAAAAACGGAGAGTAAAAGAATTTACCTCCATATATCTCCTCGCTAGCGTCTTGGTAGACTGTCCTACTCGGAAGGGAATAAAGTGCGCGGATTTGGTCAATCGGTCTACGATCACCCAAATCGCGTCATTCTGCTTCGGACTCCGAGGTAGTCCAGTTACAAAATCCATAGTGATGTGTTGCCACTTCCACTCCGGAATCGGAAGCGGTTGTAGCAACCCTGCCGTACGATGATGCTCCGCCTTTACCTACTGACAAACCAAACACTTGGCTACGCTCCGAGCCACACTACTCTTCATACCATACCACCAATAGTTCAGAAGAAGATCCTTGTACATCTTGGTACCACCAGGATGCACAGAATACGGCGAACTGTGTGCCTCAACCAATAACTCCTCTCTGATATCCCCAGCTGGCACACACAACCTGGCTCCAAATCTCAACGAACCATCCTCATGAATCAAGATGTATGTTCGCAGACCGGCTTCCACCTGCTCCCGAATCTTCACCAGCTTAGCATCTCCAGCCTGTCCAGCCTTGATCCTATCCACGATCGTCGACTGTATCTGCATACTCATCAACGAAGGAGTCTCTCCAGAAAGAATAATCTCGATACCAAACTCGCAAAAATCCTGCTGCAATCTCCACTGCGAAGTCAACATCATCACCGCTGGAAGTCTGCTCAGCGCATCCGGAACCACATTCACCTTGCCAGGGTGATACTGCAAGTCAATCTCATAATCTGCCATGAGCTCCAACCACCGACGCTGTCGCATGTTGAGCTCCTTCTGGGTAAAAATGTACTTCAAGATTTTATGATCGGTGAAGATCTTCACATTCTCACTCAGCAGGAAGTGCCTCCAAATCTTGAGCGCAAACACAACTGCAGCCAACTCCAAATCGTGTGTTGGATAATTCTTCTCATGAGACTTGAGCTGACGAGAAGCATACGCAACCACGTGCCCATGCTAATGCAACACACAACCAAGACCCTTACCAGAAGCATCACAAAAGATCTCGAATCCTCCACTTCGATCAGGCACAGCAAGAACAGGGGCAGTCGTCAATCTCTCCTTCAGAACATCAAAAGCCTTCCCATAATCATCAGACCAAACAAATGGTACATTCTTCTGCGTCAGTCTGGTCATCGGCTCAGCAATCCGGGAAAAGTCCTTACTGAAACGCCGATAATAACCTGCAAGCCTAAGGACACTCCAGATCTCAGATGCTGACTACGGCACATGCCACTCTCTGATAGCCTTAATCTTCTCGGGATCCACCGAAATTCCATCGCTTGACACCACATGCCCAAGAAAAGCAACTCTATCCAGCCAAAACTCGCACTTAGAATACTTAGCATACAAACGATGCTTCCTCAAAATCTCCAACACCGTCCTCAAGTGCGATGCATGCTCTTCCTCTGACTTTGAATAGATCAGGATGTCGTCAATAAAGATAACGACAAACTTGTCTAGAAAGTCGTAGAAGATCAGATTCATCAGGTTCATAAAAACTGCGGGTGCGTTGGTTACACCGAAAGGCATAACCACGAACTCGTAGTGACCATACTTCGTCCTGAATGCTGTCTTGGGGATATCTTCCTTCTTCACCTTGAGCTGATGATAACCACTCCTCAGATCCAACTTAGAGAACACCTTCGAACCTCCAAGCTGATCAAAAATGTCATCTATACGAGGCAATGGATATTTATTCTTGATGGTCACAGCATTCAGCTCCCTGTGGTCCACACACATGCGACACGAACCATCCTTCTTCTTCACCAGCAAAACCGGTGCTCCCCACGGAGACACACTGGGATTAATGTAACCCTTCTGTAAAAGCTCATCCAGTTTCCTACGCAACTCCTCCAACTCTGCTAGAGCCATACGATACGGCACCTTTGAAATAGGCTGTGATCCCGGAATAAGATCGATCGAAAACTCGAGAGCTCGATCGGACGGCAGTCCAGACATCTCCTCGG
This sequence comes from Scilla litardierei, assembly GCA_030789695.1. NCBI lineage: Eukaryota > Viridiplantae > Streptophyta > Magnoliopsida > Asparagales > Asparagaceae > Scilla > Scilla litardierei. Next base: position 160,234,303 of record CM061133.1, read on the forward strand.
GGAAGACGTCGTCGAATTCACGCACCACAGCTGGTCTACTCTGCTCCATCTGCATAGCAATGATCTCCACCGGTCTGGCCCGAAATCTGACAGGGCCAAGCGAACTGCTACCTCGACTGAACTCAAACACTGGATGTCCTGGGATCTCGAACACCACATTCTTCCTCCGACAATCGATCGTAGCATAAAAACTCGCAAGCCAATCCATCCCAAGCACTGCATCATAGTTGATGATGTCGAGGACAATAAAATCTGCGTAAAGCTCATGTCCATAGACCACCAAAGGGCAAGAATTGCACCCACGATGCACCGAGATCATGCCATTTCCTGTAACGATGTTCCAACTCTTGGGAAGAGGGGATGTCGTCAAAGAATGCTTCTCCACGAAGCTCCGAGAAATAATGCACATCGATGCACCAGAGTCAAAGAGGACTCGTGCCGAAAATGTGCAAACCAAAATCACACCTAACAAGCAGTCTAACAATCAAATCATATTCTAACAAACAATCATATGCAAGCAACCAAACATAATCTAACAAGCCAAAACTAACTAAGGAAGGAAACAACTAGCCAGAGGGTTACCTGTGATAACCTCATCCACAGCCTCGCTCTCTACTGCTGTCATCAGAAAAGCCTGCCTCCTCGTCTGCATGGCCTGCTGAAAAGCCTACCTCTGTGGAACGAGGGCCGCTCCACGTCCTGCAGGTACAGGTGCTCTCTGCTGCAACGGCTGTGCTGCAACTGGTTCCTTCCAAGGCTGCTTAGACTTCGGGCACTCCTTCATAGTATGAGTAGGATCTCCACAAATCAGGCACTGTCCCAATATCCTCCTACACTGCTCCTTGACATGCTCGGTCTTGCCACAGAAATGGTAAGTCTTCTGAGTAGGCCCACCTGGCCTCTTGAACTGCACTGGCTGATTAGGCTTGAACCCAGGCCTAACCACTCCTCTGACCTGCTCCATAGGCCTCTTCCCAGCTCCCGATGTCTGTCCTCTCTTCTGCCTCGCAATCAGCTCCTGTCTCCGAGCAGCTACCAGCAACTTCTGATATGACTTCAGATCTGACGAAGACATAAGGCTCTGCAAGTCTAGGGAAGGGCCCTGCAGAAACCTCTGAGCTTTCTCCTCAGCATCCTCCACCATCTTCGGTGTGAAGCGACTCAGCCTGGTGAACTCCTGATGGTACTGGTCCACCGTCAGATTTCATTACTTCAGCTTAATGAAGCGCTGCAACATCTCCCTCCTGGTAGCCTTCGGAAAGTACTCCTCATCGAACCTGGACTTGAAAGTAGCCCAAGGTATAGGACTCACCAACAGCTCCGCTTTTGCATCCCACCAGTTGCGGGCATTATCCCTGAGCTTCTTCTTCACCAACTCAACCCATCCAGCCGGGTTGATCTTTGACATCTTCAGATTATCCTCAGTATTTTTGATCCACTCCTCAGCAGCCAACGGTCCTTCAGATCCATCAAAGTAAGTCGGGCCCAGCTCCTGAAATTGCTTCGTTCCTGGCTCGAAGCGAGGGGCATTCTGGGTATTCTGAAGCATCCCTTGCTGCACCTGCATCATCTGATGCATCATCCTCATGATCTCAGCATTGGTGTGCTCTCTATCCGGTACCTCAACACGATTGGGCCCACCACCAGCTCGGGTCTGTCGTCTTCCAGCCATCTAATGACATAGAAGACGAACAAAATTTAGACTCAAAGCTTATGACTTGGATGTTGTAATTTATTTACTGGACATTCTGTTATTATCGTTGTTCCGATAATTCGCAGTTTGCAAGAGGGGACCTGCACGGGCCACCAACAAAACCCGTCACGCCCCGCTTCCCAAAAATATGGAGGCGAGGCGTGAGTAGGTCCGCTCAGACTTGAAGCTGAGAAGCTGCAAGTCTAATAAGCGTCAATAAACTTTAAATGGCAGGTCCTTGCAAATGCGATACGAAAAAAATATAATAATAAGGAAGTGAGACAAAAGCAAACTCAGAATATCCATAAAATAAGTTCCAACATCGCAGAAAAAGCCACCAGGCTAAAAGAAAAGAGTCTAAAAGGCCCCAACATGGCCAACAAAAGTACAACGTACAGAAAACAAAGTAATGGTGCTACGCACCGACAACTAACAGTAACCTAAAGTAAGCAACTCAGAACAGTCTCTAAGACTGGTCGCCGGTGTCCACCAACTCCTCGTCAAACGTAGGCTCCGGCTCAGCGTCAATAAACACCTCGTCCTCAGATACGGTCTTTGGCTCAGGGTCTAACATGTGACATCCAAAAGAGCAAGGGGCACATGTCAGCAAGTCTACAAGAGACTTGTGCAAGGAAACTGAAAGTAAAGGTAAAGCAACCTATCAGTTCTAGCATGATGCAACGACATGACAGATATAGCATGAGTGCAACAAGTAAAGTAAAGTACGAGCATGGCATGGCAACTGGCATTTAAATCATGGCATGGATATCAAGTTTTACAAGAACAATCACAAGGACAAAGACAATTCTAGTAAGCACGTCGTGCACAGAGATTACGTCTTTTGGCTAGAGTGGCTGCACGGGCCAACTCCTAAGCTCAAGTGATCGCTTATCCCTACCCCTCCATGTGTATCAGGCATTGGCTTTTGACCAACACATGTAGCCCGCTTCTGGATCACGATCCAGGAAGTGTTTTTCAATATGGCATAGGGGTGCACCTAGCCAGAGCAAGGAAGTACAAGTATTGTAGCGTGTGCTACGAATGCAACATTCAACTTGGATGACATGTAAGATGCAATGCATGGCAGATAATAGTTTAAGTGCATACAGATAAAGAATTTAAACGTGACAGGCAACAATGCATGAATGACATGGCAGTGTGACAGATCTAACTTCGTTGTCAAGCTAGATCTTAAAGTTGCGCCTAGACAGCTATCATTTCACTGTCTAGTCTCTTTTACGCTAAAAGCAAGGAAGTGGCCTAAACCATGGCCCTAAGCAAAAGTTGGCAAGTTTCACTTGCCTGCAAGTCTGACGTCAGAAAAACACCGTCCAAAGAGTCCAAAGTCACAAATAACCTATATGCACAAGTCCACCAGCCTACAGTCCCATATTATTAATCTTGATTAGTGAATTTAAAACACTTTAAAAACATCAATTTTAGTCTTGATTAACAGGTTGTGGTTGGGGTCCTAAGGGTGCAGAACGTTACCTCAACATGACGCGAAAGCTACACTGGCATCGGGTAGCGATGCCAGTGGTTGGAATATAAGAACGCGCTCCTAGTCCAATTTCCAGATCAGATTCCTTGCTCGAATAGTCTGGGCAGCAACCAGATCAACGAACCAAGATTCCAATGCTAGCACGTGCGACGAAGGGCTACGACGTATCGCAACATCGTAATCGGTAAATCCACGAAGAAGAGACACCTAGGTGGGATCCACAGTAGTGCTAGGGGCCAATGGGGGACCCACAACTCCTCTGAAGAACTTGGGGGGCCCACGGTGGCAAGCGATGTGGAAGTCGCGACGTTGCGACGAAAGTTGCTTGGTCAGACCGAGCCGCTGCAGAGAAGCTCTCAGTCGGGCGGCTTGCAGCGCAGCGGAGGCGGGCTTGGTGCGGAGCGAGGGGTTCTCTCGGTCGTAGCGGGCAAATGCGGGGGAATTTGTCGGTCAGGTGCTGTAGAGCAGGGCTTGCAACGAGCGGGGGTTGCAACAAAGCGGGGAAGCGTGCGGAGCGGGGCTTGCGAAGCGGGCGGCTGTAGCGGAGCACTGCGGTGCGGAGCGGAGCGGGATGCTGGGCTGAGCCTCGGTCAGACCGAGGGAAATCAAGGAATTCTCTCGGTCGGGCACGGGCGGCTGCGAGCTGCTATTGCGACGAATGTCACAAGTGGTATTTTGAGTTGTGGGGGCGGCTAGGGTTTGTTCTCTTGTGAAAATAGGTTATCCTAGGGGGTATTTATATAGGATACGTGGGTTGACTTGGTCTAGGGTTAATTCTATTAGGATTAGGATTTTAAAAACAATAAAAACCCAAACTCTCTCTCTCCTACTCACGCAAGGATAGGGTGCGGCCAAGAAAGGGGCTGAGTCAACTAGGGTTGGGTGATAGAATATGTGGGAAATAATTATAGGGGTTAAACTAGAGGAACTAGGGTTCAAAGAATTAAAGATAAGCTGTGCTAAAATTGTAAAATAGGTCAAATGAAATCCAAAAATGGTGAAATAAATATTGGGGTGATCGGGACGACGAGCGAAAGGAAACTAAGAAGACGGATAACAATTTTGACGTCGAGCGACGAAAGTAAAAATAGAAACGTCTCACGTCAAAAGTGAAAATAACGTCTCTTCGAATAAGATCAAATCGTGGGAAAACGACCCGAGAAATGTCGTTCCAAATTAGTGCCACAATTTAATACTCTCAGAGACGTTCACAACGACATATCACACCAAAGTGTTCACAAACAAACATAGTCTAAAATAAATACGTGCACGGTCAAAAGCACGTGCATGAACAAGGTACGATCGGAAAGCGACCGTGACAATAATGGATCACCTTGCCTTAGACTTCTGTTGGAAGAAAAATTCCCTGCTGAAGACACATCAACCAAAACTAAGAAGGAGGGAGTAGTAATGCATTCTGCAATCCACTTAATAAACTTGGTACCATATCCCATTTGGTGCAGCATAAATAAGATAAATTCACGGTTGACGCTGTCGAAAACTTTGCGCAGATCTAACTTTAGGCAGGCTCTGGCAACATGGGGTTACTAAAATCACGACTCTGCTCATGTGCAAGAAGGGTACAGTCAGAAAGTAGGCGCCCCTTAAGAAAGACGGACTAGTTGGGGGAGATTAACTCATTAATCACATGCTTCATTCTGTTACAAAGGACCTTACTGATTATTTTATAGACTATATGACGCGTCCAGAACTTACACCCAAAATCCACCTGGCAGTGTCACAGTCGCCTGGTGCTGTATGGTTCTTAGGTGTCAATTCTCGGTTCTATCTACAAGCGGACGGTGTCAAATTATAGT
>CM061133.1:160239813-160364819 GCA_030789695.1 Scilla litardierei
ATGAAATCCAATGGGTAATAGACTTTATTCACTTGGACCAACACATCTTCCATGCAACCCCTTGGAATTGTCATTGACCTATCTTCCAATTGTAACACTACGGACGTTGATTTCAGCTTTCCTAATCATAGTTGCAGGAAAAGAGAGTAAGGCAAGATATTCACACTAGAACCAAAATCAAGCAAAGCATTTCCGAAGTGTGTAGTTCCTATAATACATGAAATAGTATGATAGCATGGATATTTATACTTGGGTGGAGTGTTATGTTGTACTATGGCACTTACTTGTTGCATGAGGAATGCTTTCGTTTTCAAAGTAAGTTTCCGTTTCACAGTGCATACTTCTTTTAAAAATTTAGCATAGGCAGTCACTTGGTTGATCATATCAAGTAGGGGAATATTAATTTTTACCTGTTTGAAGATGTCCCTAATTTCTGCCTGATACTTATCTTTTGATAGTAGTGCTAGCATTTATGGAAACAGATATGGAGGTGTATATGGTTCAGGCTCTTTTTCTTTGACCTCCTCCTTTTTTGAGCTTTTCTCATCTTCTTGGAACTTTGTTGGTGCATGCTCATCCTCTTTCTCCTCCACTATTTGTTCATGCCTTGGTGGTTCTGGCTTTTCTATTCTCTTTCTCTACTTAAAGTGGTTACCACTTGACATTGTTTAACGTTGTCACCTGAAAAATAAGAAGAATTTATGTTAGAATTTGCAATAGGTTGAGTTGCTAATGTACCTTTTTCTAAAAATACTGCAATTTTAGAAAAGTTTTCGTTAAGCTATTGAAACTGTTGTTGACATTGTTGTTGAAGTTGTTAAATTTTTTGATTTTGTTGATTCTGCGTTTGCATCATTTTTTGAAGTACGGCAGCGATATCATTACTCTACTCCTTCTCCCATTGTAAATTTGCAAGATGCGAATCGTAATAAGGAATGGTCTTTTATTGCACCTACTACTGTGGACCCCATCTCAAATTTGGGTAATTTTTCCAATTGGAATTGTAAGTATTCGAATTGACCCGTGGATTTGACACCAATTCACTTCAGTTTGAGGGTTCCTTGTAGTCTCTTTCATGGCTAGGATTGTGGAACAAACAGACGTGTCATAAACTGGCTTATCATATATGATGCAGTATGGTTCAGCTTCAACTGTTTTCACTACTCTCAAGTCTAGGCCTTATAGACTTTGCACCAATACTGCATCCACATGTTCTCTCAATGCATCGTATGGCTTTAATGAGTGCATGCCTCCTCTAGACGGTGGAATTGGCTCTGATCTTTTAAACTCTGAACTAGACTCCTATCTCCTCGCATGCCTTGCGATGGTCTCCATGTAGTTCCATGCTTCCGTTGGGGTCTTCTGAAAGAACTCACAATTGCATATCATCTCCACATATTGCTTTGTATACGGCTGTAGTCCATCATAAAAGAATCCAATGGTACGACCTTTATCATTTCCATGGTGTGGGCAACCGATCAAATGGTCCTTGAATCTTTCACATGCTTGGTCATATGTCTCATTGTCCCTCTGTGAGAATGACATGATTTGTCGCTTTAAGGTGTGGGTGCTCTGCAAAGAAAAGAATGTTTTTAGAAATTTAGTTTTTCAATTGTAACCAAGTAGAGATAGATCCAAGTGGCAATGCATTAAACCAATGATTCGCTATATCTTTCAAAAAGAATGGAAATAATTTTAAATAAACAGAATCAGGACTAATTTTTCCATCCAACTGTGTCGAGCATACCTACTCAAAAGTTTTGATATGCAAGTAAGGATAATCATTTTTTATGCCATGGTAAAATGGTAGGAGTTGGATCATCCCTAGTTTTAGAATAAAATTATGAGCATCAGCAATTAGAAGTATGCATAAATAAGACATCACCTTAGTTGGCATATATATATATATATATATATATATATATATATATAGACAACCCAGAAAAATCCCCAACCCCCTCCCCTTGCCTTTGGCTTTTTTAGGAGGGTAAGGCGAGAGCCCGGCCGAGACTATGCAAACTGGGGGGAAACCGCCGTGCCCCCAACGGCCCCCGGGTAAGTCCGAGAGGGGAGATGTAGCCACAGGGTAAATAATTCCACAACAAATTCCACAATAATTACCAAGTCACGGCGGCCATAGGCCTCGAACCCCGCACCCCTTGGCTTTGGAGCGGATATATATACATATACATACATACATATACATACATATATATATATATATATATATATATATATATATATATATATATATATATATATATATATATATATATATCCATATCCAATAAAGGTCTTTCTTGTGCAGGCGGTGTAATAGGTGTTCATTACCATGAGTCGCCATATTTTCAATTCTTACTAGTCTTTGTGAAGTAGAGGACTTATGCCACACATAAACAAGCAGAAAAAGATATTATTATATATTATTTTTTTAGTGTTTTATAAAATAAAAAGTAATTAAAATCCTAAACTATAAGATTGAAGGATCTCAAAGAATATTTATCCAAATAAACTGAAATTATGGATTGAAAAAACCGATGTCCCCGGCACGACACCAAAAATTTGACTTGTCTCAAAAGATGTGAGCACTACTCCCGAGTACAGTAGATCGAACAAGTAGTAAACCTGGAGAGTCGGGTATCATATCCACGAGATAACTGACTTGCAATACCAAAATATCAGTCTAAATAGAGTAATAAAATGACGAAAGCTACCACCTTTTGACGGCGAGAAAATTGTGACAATGGTTTTAAATAAATGAAGAGTAGTCCTAAAAGTGATTATCGGGAAGGCAATGCTAAGATACCGATATGAAGAGCATGTGTCGGTTGTGATTTCATTTGGGGGTTTACAATCAATGATTATTAATGTCTTTTCTATAACTTAACATTTCATTCGGCAAGGGCATAAGAACTTCGGAAAATATAGCGATAAAGCGCATAAAATAGTGCCAAAAAAGTAATAAAGTAAGTTATTAATTTCATAAATAAAATACGCACAAGTGCCCTCGTGGGTCATGAAAGTCCACTAGGATCACATATCGAATAAGCCTTACTGGGGTCATATTCGATTCAAGCATGCTCACATCAACAATGAACATACCCAAATATAATGAATATATAGAAATCGATAAATACATGATATGACATGAAAATTGTGCAAAAAGACATCAAAATCGGAGATTACTTTGCCCTACACACATCACAACCAACACATATGAGAATTAACCATGCATAGAGAGAAAAGAATCAATATTCATGGTCAAATACATCACTAAATACTCAAAACGAGTCTAATACCCAAAATACAGATTAAAATTTAAGATTTCTATCACCAAAACTCTTCAAATAGTCCCTAGATCTCCTTCAGGAATAGCCCTCTGCCTTTGTCTCTACGACCTAGAAAGTTGCACATGAATACACTCTAAAGACTCCAAAATACGCCCAAAATATGCCTGGGAACAGTCTGAATATGCTTAGGAATACTATGTATATATAGCCTACGAGTTTGAGTCGGCTATGGATTTGAAACATGTTGAAATCCGCTAATTTTTTACATCCGTGTTTGCGTCACTTCTCAGCTGTCGGATGGAGGCACAATTCAAAGTGGAGCTTCCAGGTGTATGCGTTTTGGCTGTGTTCGCCACTGAGAATTGGAATCCTACATGGAATTGTTCCCTACCATTGGATCAAGGCAAGATGCAATACGATCACGCCACGTGGCCTCTAGAAACCCTCCTTTGCCTACTTGCCTTGGCTCAATCCGAGTCCAATAATAACTTCGGTTTGGGCCATCAGAAGAGAAATCATTAGTTGAGATAGCATCGCCTGCTTTAAATGGTTGTCCAATGCGAGTGGGGAGCGCTATGATGGCAGCGACGGTGAGCGAGGGTCGTATTTTCTCCGTATGTCCTTATATTTACGTATTTAAATGGTATTTTTCTTTCAAAAATTCATAAAAACTAGCACAGATCTCAGAAAAATATGAAAACATATCCTTTGGAATCGTAAAACTGAGATCTTCACATGAAAAATATGAGAAGAAAAAATAATTAGTAAAATAGTATTTTGTGCATAGATCCACAAATTGCTTTAATAATTATTAATAATCTAAATACACTTATATTCGAGGCCAAATATGCATCATATATGCACAAGATACTATTAAATAAGGGGTTAAATATACAATATTTACCCTAAATCATTAGATTTGTCCATATATATATATATATATATATATATATATATATATATATATATATATATATATATATATATATATATATGGATAATATGCTTTGCGTCTTTATTGATATCACAAAAAGGTACAAGACTCTCACGGATGGAAGAAGGAAGCTTGTGAGGTAGAGTTATGCACAGGCGCCATCACACTAACCAAAACATAGCACCTCCCACTATCCGTAGAGCCCAAAAGAATACAAAGTACAAGTATATACAAAGCTAATCTAAAAGGCCCTAATTAGAAGGGGGAGCTCCAGCATCATCCTGCGTCCAGTCCGCATGCCTCAAGGCAATTTTGACATCCTCAGCAATATCCTTAAAAAGATGAGTCTGCATCTGGCTAGTGCCCTCAAATATCCTCCTATTACGCTCTCTCCAAATATGCCAAATCAGTGCTGCAATGACTGTCTTGGCCAATCTACCCATGTTGTCTTTTAAATGGAACTGAGAGAGGATCATATCACCAATTCCCGCAAGAGAAGATGGCAAAGTAGTGGTGACTCCCAATTTCAAAAAGCTCCTGCAAAGGAGGTAATTAGTGTAGCTACACTCAAAAAATATATGATTAATATTTTCATGAATATTGTCAGAGCATAAGACACAGTAGGGTGAAGTAGGCACTCCCCATTGCACGAGCTTATCACGGGTGAGGAGTTTCCCGTGGAAAGCTCGTAAGAGAGTGATAGCCATCTTTGGAATGTGTCCCTGGAACCAAACCACTTTGTAATAGGGAAATAGAGGCCTAAGAACCCTCGAACCATCCCAAGCATTGTGAAGAGAGGGAGATTTCAAAGCCCAAGACCAACCGTCGTTACCCGTAGTCAATGTCACCGCCTCAATAAGATGGCGAACAAGGTTGAGGGATCTACTATCAATCCATCCCTCAGGATACCAATAATCACTAACCGTCTTCATCTCCTCTCCAGCAGGGACCGCATAAGAATCACTAAGAGGGCCACAGGGGAGCCAATTATCATACCAAAAGAAAGTAGAAGCACCATCCCTGATATCACGCTTGGTGAGCTTTTTAGTGGACTAACAACAATGCAGAATGAATTTCCAGGTGTCAGACTGCATAGGATGAGCTTTGGCCTGAAACAAACCCGTACAGCCCAAATACTGGTTCCTCATATGTGCCGCCCAAATACCCTTATGAGTAAGCATACGCCACGTCAACTTGATACCATAAGCATTATTGAGCTCATCGAAACTTCTGATCCCCACACCCCCTTCATGCTTAGGGGCACACATATCATTCCAAGCCCAAAGGTGATTATTCCCCCAGATGAATTTTCTACATAGGGTAGTAAGCGAACAAAGAACAGATTTAGGCATTCGGAAGGCCTGCATCCAGAAGCTAACCATGCCATATATAACGGATCTGACAAGTTCAATGCGACCTGCTATGGAAAGAAGTGATGAGGACCATCCCTGCAATCTGTTCTTGCATTTATCCAGCAGCCGACTATACATGGAAGCATTCGGGTATTTGGGGGATAGCGGAAGACCCAAATAGGTGGATAGAGATTGAACACGACGAATACCCAAAATATCAGCAAGACTACCAGGGCCCTGAACGCCTTTACTAAAAATGCCAGCGCTTTTGTTCCAATTCACCTCAAGACCAGTGAAGGACTTGAACATATCAAGAAGGTCTCTAAGCCCCTCAAAAGATTTAGTGTTTGCACGACAAAAAACCAACAAATCATCAGCAAAGAGAAGGTGAGTGACAGCCCCAACTCTATTCATAGGCATGATGCTTCTAGTGGCATTGGCATTGGCCATGAGGAGGGAGAAGGCCTCCATGACGATCACAAAAAGATAGGGAGATAGCGGATCTCCTTGTCTCAGCCCCCTATTAGACTGGAACATGCCATAAGGGGACCCATTTATCATAATAGAGAAGGAAGGGGTGGATATACACTCGCAAATCCAACTAATAAATTTGTGCTTGAAACCCATCTGATGCAACATATAAAAGACAAATTCTCTGTTAACGCTATCAAAGGCTTTACGAAGGTCCAATTTAAGGCAGGCCCGAGCTCCCATGGGATTATTGAACCCCCTAATATTTTCATGAGCAAGTAGAGCGCAATCAGCAAGCAACCGATCTTGAAGGAACGCAGCTTGGTTAGGAGAAATGAGTTCAATAACAGCCCTGCTCAAGCGGTTGCATATAATTTTGCTTATGATCTTGTATATAACATTGCAACAAGATATCGGTCTATAATCTCCAAGCTCAGAAGCATTAGCACCCTTAGGAATGAGAGTGAGGAATGTGTGATTAATCTGCCGATATATTTTCCCAGATCTGAAAAAATTGAGAACAGCGTTGGTAACATCTTTGCTGATAATATCCCAAGAGTTATGATAGAAAAACCCATTGAAACCATCGGGGCCAGGGGCTTTGTCAGCCCCAATTTGAAAAACAGCGGTTTTAACTTCCTCGGCACTTACATGCCTTTCCACCCAATCAGCAGCATTTTTAGTAAGAACTCTTTTGGTGGTAAGACAAGGAAAGACACTCCAGTAGTCATTCTGATTATATAAGCTGGAATAGAAGTTAGGAGCATCAACTTTAAGTAACTCAAAAGATTTATTATGAGAGCCATCAGCCGAAATAAGATGCCCAAGGTTATTATGGCTTTGCCTGGCCTTCATGGCCGAATAGAAGAACCGGGAGTTTCTTTCACCAAGATGTAACCAATCTTGCCTACTTTTATGCTTAAGAATAGATTCTTCAATATCAATAGCTTCAGCCAACCGCTTTATAAGGTCATGCTCATTCTTTTGCAACTCAGCACATGAACCCAGATTAGCATTATTCTGAATGGCATCAAGTTCAGACCGGATTCTAGAGATATCATTTGCATCTCTAAAAGCCACCCCAAACCTTTTAAGCCCCATTTTCAGATGCGTAAGTTTGGCAACAAGTCTAATCATCGGGCAACCATCCACCCTAATACTCCATTTGTCCTTCACAACACTGAGATACTCAGGGCTACGCTGCCAAGCATTGAAAAATTTAAAAGGTTTAGGGTCGGACCCCTAAGGCTGTTGGGTGTGGATGATAAGCATGGAATGATCACTAGTACCCCAGCACTATATTCACAGTAACAGGACGTGAGCACATCAATCCAGGAACTATTGCAAAAAGAGCGATCCAGAGTGGCCATGATACGACGTTGTCCAATGCTACGATTGGACCAACTCAGAGCATTACCAATAGTTTTGAGTTCCAAGAGAGCACTAGAGTTAATACAGTCATTGAACTCGTCAACAATGTGACCATCAATCGCCCTGCCCCCAACTTTATCCACAGAATATCTGACACAGTTAAAGTCACCCCCCAAAATCCAAGGGGTATTTTTATATTTGGAGGCAGAAACCACAATATCCTTCCAAAGGGTTCTGCGGTCATGATGAGAATTGAAAGCATAGACAATGGTAGCCATCATAGTAAACCCCGTAACGTTAATGCATTTCATGGATATATGCTGTGTTGTCATCTCATCAACCATGCACTTCCAAACATCTGGATTGAACATAATAACGATGCTCCCATTACGATGAGAGGCCCGATTATCAATAGACATCCAATTTTTAGGGAAGCACTTAAGGATTCGATGAGCCTTATCAGCAACAACTTTAGTTTCAAGAAGACCAATCATAGATGGGGTGTGCTTGCGAACTCGGAATTTGAGCTCATTACGTCTAGCGACGTTATTAAGCCCCCGAGTGTTCCAAATGAGAAGAGTCATTGCATGGAGGATGAAGGATGCTCCACATCCTTATTAATTCTAGAGCTTTTACGAGTGCCTTTTAAAGAGACCCCGCCCCCATTGCTCTTGGATTTTTTCTTTTCTTTACATTTTATTTTCAGTTCCTCTTGTTCCTCATACCAAGCATCATTAGCGATAGTCATATCATCAGGCTCTTCTTCGTTATAAGTGGTATCATTCAAAAGAGTGGCTCCTCTCCGATACCTATCCCCCGATCTAAGGACGCTGAAGGGATTGTCATCCCGCGGCATGGCTGTGCTCTTGTTGGGAGGTGGGGTTGTTATCTTAGTGATTGAGGGAATGGCAGATGCCGTGATCACGAAGGTCCTCGAGGCCCCCGACCCTTCCCCCCAATTTTATTAGAGGTGTTACATTCTGTAGTAGTACATTGGGCATCACTTGCCCCCAACTTGCTAGGCGCAGCTAGCTCGATCTCATTAGTATACATCACTTTTATCTTGCTCCGCCTTACATTGCCCACTGGAGTATCAAGATCATCCAGCTTATCGAGAGCATCATAATTCGCACCCAGGCCTAAAGGAACTGCTTCCCCGTGAGTAGCTTTGTCAGCTAATTCCGCACCCGGTGCTCCTGCTTTCAGACCGCTGCTCTCGCCATTTGCCCCTCGCATTTGCTGAACGTCTGCAAGCTCAGCCTCAGATACATCCCCAATATTACATCTCTCTTTATAACTGGACGCAGCCAGATTCTTAACACCCATTCCTCTAGCAGCGACCGCCACTGCCTTGGCATTACATGAATACAGGCTATCTCCCTCATCGACATCACACAGCATTTCTCCTTCGCCTCCGACACATGTATCCTCCCCAGTATTACAGTTCTCCTTCCTCTTAACAGCATCGTCCGAAGATCGCAACTCCGGCCCCTTAATACAAACATCAGCATCCTCCAGGGTAACATGCTCCTGGGTAACATTCTCATCCACACCAAAGTTTCCACCAACCTCCACAACAACGGCATGCTGGGCCACCCTCGCTCTCTCAGCATTTTTCTCAGCGGGGCATTGCCCTTGACTATGGCCAAAACAGACACAATTTACACAACGGGGAGGTTCACATTCGTACCTGACCCCTACATCGATCACTTCTTTATCCCCAAGTTGCACAGAGATGGATCTAGGAAGAACGTCTTCTGTGTGCACTTCGATCAGGCACCTGGCATACGACAGCCTCTCTAGCCTTGCCGTCGCACGATCGAGACATATGGGGATGCCGATGACGCTTGCAATGGCGTTGAGGATTCTCAAGGTCCATAGATTGGTTGGTAGATTTGGAAATTGAACCCATGTTGGCACAGCCGTGAGCAAATCCCTCTCGAAGCCCGCCCCAGCACTCCACCTCTGCAACACGACGAGGCGCCCGTCGAAAAGCCAAGGTCCGTCGTGGAGCACCATGTCCCTATCTTCCTTGGACTCAAAGCGGAAGAAGAAGAAGCCATTGTCGCGAGAGAAGATGTTAATCTCACCTTTGGTCTTCCAAGATCGCAACGCCCAAGATTTGATTTGGCCGTAATAGGGGATATCACCTACCACGTAGCCGACAACTGTGTTCTCCCAACATTCAACACCCTCTGCCAGCATTTCTTCCGATAGAACCGCAACCGCAACCCCAGTTTCATCTACCTCCGGAGCAATGTACGACATGCTGAGGGAATTAAACAGGATCTTGCTGTTGGAGCAGACATCCGCCCACGATTTTTTCTCAGCATTGGTATTAATTTTCAGCTGGAAATTTGGTCTTAACGCTCTTCTCTCGAACACCTTGCAGGCATCGATTTTCTTTACATGCTTTCCTTCAAGATTCATCGCTGTGTCACGCTTGAATCCTTGAGCTGAAGGTCTACTGCTTCTCCTAACAACTTCATTCTAACCTCCTACTGTATCAGCATTCTCTATTGCTCGGAATATCGATCGTCAGAAACCGTAGAGAAGTAATCAAGCAGAAGCGGATCAAATCAAAAAGCATTGGAAAACAGGGAGCTTGAAGACTCACCAAAGGATCAAGATCTATAAAATAGATCTTGATCCGGCAATCAATCAACGAGCAGAAGATCCTGGACCTACAATCAGCAGGATCACCTTCGCCGGAGAACGACAACAGGCTCAGCCGACCACCGCCTCACCAGTGCGAAAACAGTCGCGAAAGCACCAGTCACCAATCAGGGGTTAGATGAGAGTAACTACGAAAGAGAATCACCGAAGAAAAGCAAAGATCAAGAACTTACCACCAGATCGAGATCTCCAAGCGAGATCCCGATCTGATCAGATAAAGATCACCGAAGAAGTGGAGACACTTCAATAGCAGATCGGCGATCGCTGGCCGCTAGAGATCCGCCTTCCTCCGGCCAGATTCCAACTCTCAGATCCGAAAAAATCACAGATCCGATCGCCCGACGGTAGAATCGAAGATCGCCACCGCTCGCCCGATGAGAAGGATCGTAGATGTCCACCTGAACGCACGAACGGCCGTCAGCCAGCCACAGAGCGGCCGACGAAGGAACCAACGCTCGAAGGAAGCCCGGAGCTTCTCTCTCTAGAAAAGCGAAGAGAGAGAACGAATATATATATATATATATGATTTAATGTAGAAAAGCTGCCACCTGATCCAATGGATCAGGTGCTAAGACACAAAAAAGGTGGGAAGTACAAGCCCCCACATGGGCTTGTACTCGTGGTGCCCCACCTTTTTGTGTCTTGCACCTGATCCATTAGATCAGGTGCCACCTGTTCTAGATTAATCCCATATATATATATATATATATATATATATATATATATATATATATATATATATATATATATATATATATAAAATAAAACAGGGATCTTATCATGGGTTATTGGATAAGAGTTGTTGGATAAGAGAGTTTGGTTAAGAGATTTTGGTTAAGAGAATTTACATATGAGAAATTGGGAGATGAGAAATTGGGAATTGGGCTAGGGGAAAACAACCATTTGGACAACCATTTGCTGACTAGGACAACCATTTGGACAAGCAAATTTTTTGATAGCTAGGGGAAAACGTTTGAGACTTGGGGAGAAACTTGAAATGCGTTTGGACTTCTGAAAAATGTGGGGGGAAATGAGCTGGACTGGAAATTTTTTGAAACCCCCGCTTGAAATCCTTTTAAGGGAAGTTGAAAAGCCATGCCCAGCAACCAAAATTTCTCCCCCTTTCCTCCTTTCGTCTCTCTCCTTGAACTAGAGCCGATGTACCTGAATGATGCTGATCTGGAATCGGGGGCCCAGCCGCTGTACCCAATGATGCTCGAAGCGCCGGAGCTCTGGTGAGCGTTCATCCGAAAGATCTACTCGATCCTCACTGTACAATTGCTGATGAATGTCGCTATAGCGTCTGTCGTCGTTACCGTCTGTCCGATCTCCACCTTCGTCGTCTCCACAACCGCTGGATTTGGGCTCTACATCTTTCTCATAATTCTTCTATTTATCCGTATGTATTTTTTTTATTTTTATTGATTTTTTGGGAATTTTATTTTTATTCATTTTGGGGATTTTGATGGGGTTTTGGATGGAATCGGTGTAGTTTTGTTCCCTTTGTATAGTTACTACCAAAAGCATCCGGTGAATTTGGCTTTGCTTGGTCTCTTCACTGTGGCGATTAGCTTTGCTGTTGGAATGTCGTGTGATTCACTAGCGGTAAGATGGAGAGTCCTAATTGATTGTTAACATTTTTTTTGGATTAAAGCCCTTTCATTGGATACCTTTTTCTTTCCTTTTTAAGTATTAAGTTATTATTGAACCGAGTTTATGTGTCTGCAAAGATTGATGGCAGCATACGGTAGATTTTTGCGTAGACCAATTTCTTGCCAAAAGACCCACGAGAAGCGATACTCAAGTATACTGATGTCGCAGCGAAAGATCCGAAGCTCAGGTATGCCGGAGCTCCCCATGCCAAAGCCGGAGCATCCACACACATAAAGAAGAAGTACAACATTCTTTGAGGTATGTTATAAAAATTGATTTTAAGTTTCGAATTATTTTCAGAAAATGCATGGGGCAGAAGAATCATCTCAACTGAAGAATGTGTTATCTTGAGTTTTGACGTTGAAAAAAAACATTTGCTCTTAATTTTTTAGTTATAAGAAGAATCTCATGGATAAAAAATGCATTTCTTACATGGGTTGTTGATATTTTGTAACATGACCATTGATCCAATATGATTCTGCTCAAAAAAAGTATCGGATGAAGGGAGCTGTTGTGTTCGTTTTATTGCTGGCCGTTGGGTTGGGAGTCGAAGGAGATGGATCGAATCATAAGTACAAGGAGGGTGATCAGGTCCCTTTGTATCCCTTTCATAATCCAAGGTAAATGTTCGGGAATTTTGGATGATTTTCTTACATGGGTTGTTGATATTTTGTAACAGGATCGTTGATTTTCAATTAATGCGGTATTTTGATGAGGTTTGGTATTGTTCTTTTTGGGATTCCCCCCTCTTTTTCCATGTTTTGGTTAAATGTATGAATTGAATGTTGCTGCTGCTTGATCCAAGCTTTGTTCTGGACTTTAGTAATGAAATCATATATTCATTGCCTCAAAAAAAATCACACATTTTTTTGAAAGGTAGCGTGATTCTCCATTGAATATACAGAAAGTACACCTAATAGGCATGAGGTTTCAACAGAGAGAGGATATGGCACAAGCGCCGTTACTCTCTACTATTGTTGCCCCACCCTAGACAAAATACTATATAAAAATAATCTTTACACCCAAAAAAGGTCCAGAAAATGGAAGGATTAATTATCCTAAGTCTCTGAATTCCCATCTGGCTAGAGCCATAGTCTCTTCCTCACTTGAAGGCTCAAGGTCACCCAGTACAACTCTGATATCCGCCGCAATCTCTTCAAATAGAGCAGTTTTACTCTTACGTTCCCCTTCAAAAATTCTCATATTCCTTTCCCGCCAAATATGCCAAACAGCAGCAGTAAGTACGGTTTTTGCAAGCAAGCTCAATATTGTTTTCCCCCGAAAGTGCAATAGATAATAATCCCACACGCCATCCAAAGTAGTACAAGTCTGATCCTTGATGTTCAGCTTTAACAGTGCACGCCTTAGGATGTATTTGGAATAATTGCATTCAAAGAACAAATGGCCACCAGTCTCCAGTTTGATGTCTTCACAAAGAACGCAATTTGTAGATATATTTGTGCCCCATTTACTCATCAATTCCTTTGTCAACAATTTCCCCTTGAATGCCCTTAGCAGAGTAAGAGACATCTTTCGAACATATTTGTCGTACCAAATTAATTTGTAGTAAGGGAAGAGGTTACCTGGGCTCCTAACCCCATCCCATGCTTGCTTGAACTGGAATCTTTCACCCCCTGCCCAGATCCAACCATCAACTCCTCCCCTTAGAGAGAAATCACGCAGAAGAGGCCGGATTTGTACATGGATTTCGGCATACATCCAGCCCTCCTGCCCCCAGTATTCGCGCACAGTCTTCCTGGCCTCTCCATCTGGAACATCAAATGAGTCTTTAAGTGGCCCACAGTCCAACCAGTTATCAACCCAAAATAAAGTAGATCTGCCATCTCTGACCCTCCTCTTAATTAGCTTTCGGGCTTTATCTCGGCATTTAAGCATGCGCTTCCAACTTCCAGATTGCATTACCCTTCCTTCTGCGCTAAAGAAAGAATCAGCCGTAGTGTAATCCTCCCCCATTTTTGTAGCCCAAATTCCATCCGATTGTAAGAACCTCCATATTAGCCTAACTCCGGCTGTAGTATTAAGGTCTTCCAGTTTCCGAATGCCAACACCGCCTTCATGTTTTGGTTTGCAAATGTCATCCCAGGACCAAGCTCTAGAATTTCCCCAAATAAATCGCCTACAAGCCGAAGTTATAGTTCGCAGGACTTTGGAAGGAATGTGGAAGGCTTGCAACCAAAAAGCCACCATTCCATAGATAACAGTCCTGACCAGCTCAATGCGCCCTGAAATAGAAAGCACAGAAGATGCCCACCCCATCATTCTCTTTTTGCATTTATCAACAAGCATGTTGTAATTCTGTGTTTTGGGATACTTTGAGGAAAGGGGTAGCCCCAAATAAGTAGTAATAGTAGTAGCGATGTTAATGCCCAAGAAGTCTGCCAGCCCATTTTTATCCACCACTCCCTTACTGAATAAAACAGCACTTTTATCCCAGTTTACTTGAAGACCAGTATAATCAGTGAACTCAAGAAGTAGATTTTTAAGGCCCATAAAAGATTTGATATTTGCGCGGCAAAATATTAGGAGGTCATCAGCAAACAGGAGATGGGAGATAGTACCTGTGCGCCTCATAGGTTGAATAGAATGCATGTTTATTGCCTTTGCAAATAAGAGTGAAAAATCCTCCATGACCATAACAAATAGATAGGGTGATAGAGGATCTCCTTGCCGTAGTCCTCTATTGCCTTCAAAGAAGCCCACTGGAGTGCCGTTGACCATTACCGAGAATGTAGGAGTTGATATGCACTCTATGATCCAACAAATTAATTTTTCAGGGAACCCCATCTGAAGCAATAGGTAATAGATGAACTCTCGATTCACACTGTCAAAAGCTTTTCTAATATCCAATTTCAAACAGCATCTGCTCCCCATAGGAATACTGAAATCCCTGATTTGCTCATGTGTGTACAATTAGAGAGTAGCCGCCCTTTCAGAAATGCAGCTTGATTTGGAGAGATGAGATCATGGATGACTACCTTGAGTCTATTGCATAGCAATTTGCTGATGATCTTATTTATAACATTACAGCAGGCGATAGGCCTGTAATCACCAAGAGTAGTTGCATTTGAATTCTTTGGAACAAGAGTGAGGAAAGTGTGATTTACCTGCCGGAGTAATTTGCCAGACTTGAAGAAAGATTTAATAGCATTTATTACATCTCCTCCAACCAGATACCAGTTATTCTGGAAAAATAATCCATTATACCCATCTGGTCCCGGTGCTTTGTCAGCCCCAATCTGAAAGACAACAGACTTGATTTCATCATCAGAGAACTCCTTGCCTAGCCATGAAGCACCCCCCTTCAGTTAAGATTTTCTTAGTAACCAATCTTGGGAAGGTACTTCTGTAATGAGTCTGGTTGTATAATTTTTCAAAGAAATTTGGTGCATCCTGTTTGAGGGCATCATAAGATCTGTTCTGTTGGCCACTGCTATCCACCAAATGCCTAAGATTATTATGGGTATCTCTTGACTTCATAGCACCATAGAAGAATTTGGTGTTCCTGTCACCTAAAGTAAGCCATTCTTGACGACTTTTTTGACGATACATATCCTCCTCCAACTTCATAGCCTTAGATAATTCCTTGGTAATACTCTGTAATTTATTTTGTAGGGAAATATCTAGATGGATAGTAGGATTATTGTGGCAATCTTCCAACCTATTGCGCAATATACGGACATTGTTTGAACATTATAATCTTCTGCCCATTTACGAAGAAGGGGTTTCAATCTCCTCAGCTTTTGAGAGAGACAAAACATGGGTGTGCCTTCAACAAATCCAGTCCAACTAGCCTCCACTAACCCATGAAAACCAGGGCATTTGATCCAATAATTAAAGAATTTAAAAGGCTTAGCATCAGATTGTACCTGAGGATGTAGAAATATTGCCATAGGCCGATGGTCACTTGTATAAGAGTCCATATACTCACAATATGAATCCGATAGCATATTAATCCATTCAGCATTGCAAAAAACACGGTCAAGCTGTGCGGAAATGCGGTCCTTTCCCATCCTGTTGTTGCACCAACTAAGCTTCACACCCTTGCTTTTCAGTTCCTGTAACGAACAATTCTTGATGCAATCATTGTATTCAAACACCATTTTCTCTTCCAGACACCTCCCTCCCACTTTATCCCCGGTGAAAAGGACACTGTTGAAATCTCCTCCTACGAGCCAAGGTACCCTCCCAACCTGTAGAAAATCATTTTCCAAATTTTGCCACAACTCCTTCCTTCCAACCAGAGTGTTTCTTGCATATATCCCTGTGATAACACACGAAAAGCCCCCAGAGTTTGCAAACCTTGCTGTAATATGTTGACAAGAGCTCGAGATGATAGTGGATTTCCAAACATGAGTGGTAAATCCAATTAGAACACGGCCACCAGATGCATGCATAAAATTGTCTAAAGATGCCCAATTTTTGGGGATGGTTTGGTTATTTTTGTCCACCACAGACTTAAGCTTAGTCTCCAAAAGAATCATCATAGTAGGTTTTATTTTGTTAGAAATATCACGAAGATCCCTCTTCCTAAAAGAGTTATTCATACCTCTACTATTCCAGATCAATATAGTCATTTGCGGGTGTGAGAATTGCGCACCAGAGAGCTCTCCTGCAATCGACTACTCTTCCTGGTGTTAATTATTGTCGTGCAACCTGGCTTCTTCACTGCTAACGCATTAGTGTCATGGGTAATGAGGTCTTCCACTTCGGCTTCCCATTCTGGGTTGTCTATGACCAGCTCCTTTGGGACTTTATCAATATCATCATCCAGGCTTTCATCAAGAAGAGACGGCATCCCAGTGTGAATGGCGTTAGTCGGACTATGTGCCTCAGCTTCAGCTTCTGCTACCCCGTTGGAATAAGCAGCATGATCCCCCATTTCATCCGCAGGACTCTCGCAGGCATCAGTTAATAATGTTTGGATGGGGTCTTGATTGCCAGATACATGAACTTGGTCTTTTGTTTGCATGCATCTAATACTGGAACAAATTCTGATGGCCCGGGGTCAGCCACCATTGCCACGGCCACGGGAGGCAGTGAGCTTGCAGCGTCACCCCCGCCTCTTCAGCAGCAGAAGATAGTTATTGCGGGTCCATATTACCTGCGCTATCCAGCACCTCCGCACTTGATTTTTCTGCCACATCATGAGGATCCGCAGCTTCTTTCGGATTCCCTGCATTATTAGATATATTTGCTGCCACATTATCTCCATTAGCCGCATTGATTTGGAATGAAGGGAGCTTTTCAATAGATGGGCACTGGCTATCGGTATGGCTAAAACAAATACATTTGCTACACCGTGGTGGCTCTCCTTCGAATTTGGTGTCAATGGATAATGTGAGTCCATCATCCAGTTCTACTTCCACCGATGTAGGCAGTGGGAGCTTCGCATCGACCTCAACCAAACACCGAGCATATGTGATTCTCTCCATATTTGCAGTAGCTCGATCTAGGCACAACGGCGACCCAACAACTGATGTAATGATATTGAGGGCCTCCAGGTTCCATAGGTATAGAGGCACACCATGTAACTGTACCCACATAGGCACAGTGGATAGGATGTCCCTATCATGACTAAGCTTCATATTCCATATTTTAAGCACCACTAGCCGACCATCAAAGAGCCAAGGCCCCCCCTGAAGGATTCTCTCACATTCCTCCGGCGATTCAAATCTGAAATAAAAGAATCCATTCTCCTTACTATAAATTTGAATTCTTCTCTTAAGCTTCCATAGCCTCTCTACCCAAGCCAGAATTTGCCCATAGAAGGGGACGTCACCCAAAACATATCCCACGAGAGTATTTTTCCAAGTATCTGCACCCTTTTGGACCAGCTCCCCAGGAACCCTAGCACACGCAGACCCATTAGGTCTGATCGTTGGTGGGATTAGTTTCATCGATATTCTAGCATCATAGGACCGTCTGTTAGTACAGACCTCCAACCAGGATTGTTTAGTAGCTGAAGTATCAACTTTAATTTGAGCAGTAGGTCTCATCGGCATTTTAACAGGTACCTTGTGAGCACCCCTATCACACATTTTTGCTGGCTCCTTTGGAGCACCCCAGTGAGGGTATGCCCCTCCAAATTTATGAGGGCGTCTGCTGGGCATAGGAGCTCCCATCTCCCTGCGACCAAGTCGCCCCACAGTAGGTTTTTTCCTTCTGACAATTTCCCATCCATCCGCAATAGGGGCATCCCCTTTGTTGTTTCCGTCAACAATAGAATCACCCAGCCCCTCAATTTGTTGACTCGCATCCAACTCAGATTCACCGACGTGGATGCCAACGCTGTGATTGTGAGCCGCAGTCGCCTCCAGAGTGCCTTTAGCCCGACCTTCAGATCCACCCGCGCCCAAATCGCCACGCTGACCTTCCCTAAGGCCATTCCACGAGCTCCTTCCAGTTATACCTACCCCCACAAACCTCCGCTCGCCAGGAAAGCCCCCACCCCTTCGCTGGTCGCCGTCGGGAAAATCGGAGCCGCCTCTCATCTCTTGTATAAAAAAAATCACACATTTACGTGCATAGTCCTTTTCATGATGTTGAATGGGTATAACATTGCTTTTTGGTGTTCACTTGGGATTCCTACTTTATGGAGCCTCTGCTATTTTATGATTCTGCTCCCAATTTCTCATATACATAATTAGTAATTGGGATGTATAATATACATATTGATTTTAAGCTATGTTTTTTCTCTCAGATAAATATGTAGTTGCATTAATTTGTTACATTAATTTCAGGATTGCCTTAAGCGCTGCATAGATTTGGTGAAGAAGGGGGCATCTGTATTTTTCTTTCCCGAGGGAACTCGCACTATGTATAGGAAATTGGGTTCGTTAAGGTGAGGATCATTGGTGGAAGAACTTGCAACTTTTTGAATGTTAGACCTGTTAGAAGTAGAACTTCACTTTCGTATTTGCTAACAAATTCATGTTCATGCAGAAGGGTGCATTTAGTGTTGCTGCAAAGACTGAAGTACCTATTGTGCCGATTACTCTTTTGGGAACCGGAAATCTAATGCAAGCAAGAATGGATGGCCTCTTGAACATTGGCTCTGTAAGAGTTATTATTCACAAATCTATAAGCAGAACAAATGCATATATATTGTGCAATGAAGATAGCAATGGCATAGCTCAAAAATGTATGTTGCATAGATGTACTTGATGACAACATATTCTCTAAGCATCTGTTAATTGTAGCTTAATTTAATATCTTTGCTAATATTACTTGCATGTATGAAAATCTTTTGTGCATAAAATAATAAAATATAAATGTTGGGCTTTGTCTGTGCTTTTAGAACATGTGCTATAATGAGCATAATTCAATAATTTATACACATCATTGTTTGTATGCTCACTGAACTACCTGAGCATTATCCTGGATAACAACACATGCTGGATAACAAAAACAAAAGAATTGTAATGCTCAAGTCTGGTGAAAGTGATGCATTAATATCTCTCCGCAACAACAAAAGAATTGAGAAGTTGGATGATCCTGTTGGTCTTGGTAATTTTATAGAATTCATTTACTTATAGTAAACAGAAAAGGGATACAAAAAGTATTGGTTGACATGTTTCTGAAAACATATTGGTTTATTATCTTTCAAAGAGAAAGAAAACTTGAATGGATAAAACAGAAAAGGGTTAAGTAAACAAACTCCCGAAGGCGCCCGCGCCGAAGGCGCGAAGCTAAAATTGTATACACCAACATGTCAACTTCTCTATAGTGTCAGTATTGCTATAGTGTCTGTATACACCAATATGTTTGTATTGCTATAGGGTCAGTTTCAAGAGTGTTTCATTATTCAGTTGGATTTTTGGACAGTAAAAGAACATAACTTTGGCCTGCTCATCTTATAGAAATTTTGGCCTGTAATTGATTATTCAATTGGAACTTGGCCTGTAATTGCCTCTAAAATAACATGCCTCAATATAATTTGGAAGAGATTATTGGAAAATAATTTGGATTATTGCTGAAATAAGCATTAACCAAGCTTATTTTCTGATCAGAAATTATTTAATGCTTGGAGTATCAATATAATATACTTTAACCAATCCATAAGCTTGGTTAATGCTGAAATAATTTGGATTATTGGAAGAGATTTTTTGATCAGAAATTTTCTCAGCCAGTTTCTGAACTTTTCAAATAGTTGAGAAATTTTCTGAACTTGCTATTTATTGCCTTCCAAATTGTCTTGAGATAGTTGAAATAGTTGAGAATTTTTGTTAAGAAAATTGTCTTGAAATAGTTGAGATTTTTGGAAAATGATCAGAAAATGGATCTTGCTATTTATTGCAGTTTCTGATCAATTTCTCAGCCAGTTTCAGAAATTTTTGAATTAAAATAGTTGAGGTATTGAAAATGATCAGAATTTTTTTCAAATTGCATTTATTCAAATGCTTAACCTATTTGGCTGATAAGATGATTAGAAATATTTTGATACAAAGTGCAGGTTGCATAAATGCATTTGAGCCCAGAAAAATGGATTCACAAATTTGGTAGTTGATTTGAAAAAGGATTCTCAACTATTTCAACTATTTGAAAAGTTCAGAAATTCTCAGCCAGGTTGGAAATGGATTCACAAATAGTTGAAATAGTTGATTTGCAAATCCATGTGATGCAAATCCACTTTGCAAATAGTTCAGAAATTCCATTTTTTTGGCCAGGTTGGAAATTCAGAAATAGTTCAGAAATATTTGGAAATGGTTTCACAAATTCTCAGCCAGGTTGCTATTTATTGTCTTCCAAATTGTCTTGAAATAGTTGAAATAGTTGAGAATTTTTGTTCAGAATTTGAATATCCAAAGAAACATGGGACAATAGAAACATGTTTGACAGGTTGCCTAAGCTTCAGCCTGTGTGTGTGTGTGTGTGTGTGTGTGTGTGTGTGTGTGTGATCTCAGAGGCAGATCTTATAAGTATATGATCTTTCCAAAATGACATGTTGCCTAAGCTTCAATAGGTTGCCTAAGCTTTCCAAAATGGCAGGTACCAAAAGCAGGGCAAGCATGAGCATGAAGTGTCAAGTAGATACCATCGTGGATTAGCCATAGTTCAAGATCTGTTAGGTTGTCGATGATAGCCCCAACACCAGCAAGTCCATCTGCCTGTAATTATACATTCATACATACATTAGGTTTGAATTTTGCAAGTCAACTGGGCAGAATTGGTCATGTTCATAATTTTTTTTGCTAATTTGTGCCAAAGTCTAACTACAATTATGTCATTTGCAAACTCATGAGAGGATCCATGTAAACAACATGTAGACTGGATTCTCAGCTAATTCTGTTCTGATATTATTTGTCATAACGCACATGTGTATATACATTTAAATTTCTACATCCAGTCTGCTGCTATACATGGGTATAGACATTGAGATGTATACATAGTTTTAGTTGGTACTCACTGTCAAAACATTTTGATATAAGTTTTGTCTGTGATGCCTTTGTGCAATAGACACATGTTTGACTTTTGCTATAGTAAAGTATGCCAATAGTATATACTGATTATAAGATTTCAATATAGATGAACCATATAATTTATGATTACATCGATTTGTCCCTCAAATTATGAACGATAACCATATGAGGTAGTTGATTTGCATCACATGGATTCACAAATCGACTTTCATGAAGAATTGCAACAACAGTTGTCCAGCACCATCGAAGACGACCCTAATGTTTCACACCCAGATTATATACATTCACAGGCTGCACATCATCACATAATGAATTAGGGAAGTGAAGGCTTGCAAGTGGAGAATCCTTTTGACATGGTGGACGAGAACTTACGGACAACTGACTCAGCTTATGAGGTATCTATTTTTCTCATCATGGGTTATGACACATACAATAAATATTGTCATGTGTGTAAGATTACTAATTTTTTTGATGTCTTCAGGATTTGAAATTTGAAATTGGGGAGGCTAGCATGTCTCTTCTTGATGCTTCTGTTGGTGATATGGATCTGAGTGACTTGCAGGTATAGTGATTGGTATATATTTTCTAACTTGGTGACCACTAAATGTCTTTGTTCCCCTTATTAGACAATCTATCATTTTAAATTCGAATTTTCTTATTTTAAAGCTTTCCCTGGACAACTGATTTTTTTGGCACATGTTGTGTGTTGTGTTAACACTGTAACACAAATATTGATGTCAGATATCATTGTATTCTGAGAATTAAGATCTTCTTATATGCAAATGTGTTACTTCTAAAATGTAACCCAATGTAGAGCATATGATTTTTTTAAGTCTAACCCAATGGATATGCTATGCATGTGCTATGTTTAACCCTATGCATATGTTATGTTTTCAGTTTAAATCATCCTATCAAATATCAACTTTTTTTGCAATTTAAATTCATAGGGTTATGCCAAAAATTAAAAGCCTGAAAACATGCATCATATCAATTTTTTTAGTCTAACCCAATGCAGAGCATATGATTTTTAATTTTTGGCATAGCATATGCATAGGTTATATCAAATGCTTGGGGTTGAGTTAATATTGATATTGATTTTCAGTTTAAATCATTTTTTAGTCTAACCCAATGCAGAGCATCAAAAATAAAGAGCTAAAGTATAATGCAGGTTCATATCAACTGAGCATCAAAGGGATAAATTGATGCAGAGGATCAATTTGCAGTTACATTCAAAAAATCAATGTTTCTATTACAGTTACATTCAAAAAATGATTTAAACTGAAATCATAGCATATGCAGGTTAATATCAATTGAAAACATTGATAGGATAGAAGTGACAATTCTTCTGCAATCGCATTCTTGCGATTTGATTATTGGATTAAAGTTTGTGCTTCTATGCGTTTTTAATCAGAAGTTTAAGTTAATTTATTTGGGGATAATTTTTTTTGCAGGTTTTGGCTACGCTTTTGGCTGATGGCATGCGGTTGGAGATAATCAATGTTGTAGCTGCTTCGAAGGAGATTGGGGAGGCCGGCGGTAGATAGTTGATGGGGAGGCTGCAGATTGCTTTGATGAGTGATTATTGGATTAAAGATTGTGTTTCTATGCAGTTTTGATTTGGGGTTTAAGTTGATTTATTTGGGGAGATTTTCTTGTGCTACATGTATGTGCTTATTAAGACCTTGGTATTTAGTGAAATTGGTCATGATGCTTAAGTCACAATGCAATTATATATACACCGCTGATTTCTCTCATGTTATAATGTTATAATCTTTGATCCTGATAATGGCATAGTTCTTTTTACCCAGTATAACTTTTTGATACTAAGTATATTGTTATTTGCAGTTGGTTGGTGTCTTCCACAATAATATCATCTTTTGTAGCTTATGGAGCCCAATATATTTACACTAGACCTGCTCTTGCTGTAAATAAATGGCGATCTGGGTCCTGCAGCAAATTGTCATAATGCTTGCCGTTCCACACGAAACAAGTGCCGCAAGATCAATATGTCTGCAAAATGTGGCCATTGATCCTTTTTTGGACATGCAATGACCAATAAAACTCATGGCCAAGCTTTTCATGTGCTTCCCATGGCAGTTCTCAGTTGCTGACGTAATATATTGAGACAAAAAATGAAGACAAATCCTAGAATTTGAAATGCAATTTTGACAAATAAGTCAAAAATAACTGTAAGGAATTTGTTTGGTTTTTTTTTTGTTCTTTCACACGTAAATTAACTTTATTGTAACTCTATATTATCACTAATTTGCAGATGACTTTTGTATACTTCATTGTCATAATTAATTCTTGGAATTTTAGTCTGGCAAAATTTGACGTTATTGGGTGGCCGTTGTGTTGAGGGGTCATTGATCAACTGTGGTCTAATAAGCATCCATGGATTCATATGTTTGGATGCTTCTTTCAATTCAATTGAATTTCACAAGAGTTGGCAAATAAAATGATATTAATGGGACATACGTAACAACAAGTCCTAACTCGCACTGCATTTTAAATGACAAAAATATGTAACTTAAATATTCATTATCATTAAAAAAATTTCAACAATGTTTGTTACTGAACAGATTACCATCAGTCAATATGTGTTTAGTGAATAATAGTCTGATTTGTCGGGTTTGACCATGCATACTGCATATAAGTTTCCATGTACTTCAGATATCACATCAAACATTAGTTGGAAATATCACAGAACCTTGGATTGTGTAATGGTAAAGTTGCAAATGATTCTTCTTTGAAATATCGGTAACAAGCTAAGGAGTAATGTGAATATTTGATTTTCTTTTATTTTTTTCGTCTATTTCAGATTTTGTTGGATGTGAAATACTAAACTCAACAACCAAAGACGCCCACTAATTTTTTTCGCTAATTTGTTGTTCCGCGCCAAAAGAGCCCCCCCACCAAATTTGTTGTTCCACTCCGAAGGCACATACGCCGAATTTGTTGTTCCATGTCGAATGTGCATGCACCGAATTTGTTGTTCTGCGCCGAAAGAGCACGTGCTACTAAATATTTTTGCGCTAATTTGTTATTCCATGCAATTTTGGTTGTGGAAATAATTTTTTGGGGAACAGATTTTGCGGGGAAAAATCATAAATGAACCGTGCCCGCGGGCACGGGTTATGACTAGTATATATATATAATAAAACAGGGATGTTATCATGGGTTATTGGATAAGAGTTTTTGTATAAGAGATGAGAAATTGGGTTGAGTGATGTTATTAAGAGGATAAGATAAGAGAAATTGGATAAGTGAAGATAAATTGAGTTTGAAAGTTTTGGGGGGAAGCATTTGAATTTTGGGGGGATTTGATTGTAAAACTTAAAATTTTGAAAACCCAAAACTTTGGGAAAACCATCAACTGCCCAAAATTTGGGGGATCTCTCTTTCTCTATCTCTCTCCCCCAAAGACCTACGAGATGATCTCTCTCCCCCACAGGCCGCCCAAAATTTGGGGCATCTCTCTTTCTCTATCTCTCTCCCCCAAAGACCTGCGGGATGATCTCTCTCCCCCACAGGCCGTCTGAATCCGACGATGTTAAGGGCAGGGCGACGATCGGAGAGCAGGACGACGGTGATAAATCAATGGTTGGAGAGAACGACGATAATGTTAAGAGCAGGCGACGATGAAATCCGACGATGAAATCAGATCGGAGACGACCGTGATAAGGGCTGGACGACGATGTCCGACGGATCTGAGGAAGAAGGACTCGGATCTGAGGAAGACAATGGTGATCGAAGATGGAGATGACGGAGATCGAAGATGAAGACGATGTTGATTGAAGGCCAACCAAGCTGACATCAGATCAGAGGAAGCCGTCGACTCCAGTGCTTCGACGATGACTGACCCACGACAGGAAGGCCTACCGATGTCTAAAGAGGCGATTCCCGTGTGTGTGGGAATTTTCTACTGCAGGTGGGCCGTAAATTTTTTCCCCCTTTTGCAATATTATCAGTTCTTGCTTTTGTTCCCCCTTCACATGCGTGATCCTTGCAACAATAAAAAGGACCTCTGACCATCATTGTAACAGACTTCCCCAATTGTAAATTGTAACATCCGTTGCTCACTGACGCAGTGGAAGCGTTTTACGTGTTCAACTCCTCGAAAATTCATGCTGATAACCTCACTGCATTCTGCTGCAAAGCACCTTCAGGTGACTGAGAGACTCACCAACACCGAGATCAGAGCATTTGGTTAAGCCGTCACTCCTTTCCATCTTCAACTGCTTCAGAGATACCCCTAAGGTTTTTCTCAAAACAATTATGTTAGATGTGTTTGACTGCAAAAGTTAGATAGAACGACGAAACTTATGAATAAAGAATATCATACACAGTTTCCTCTGACATTGCTAACCTTGGGTGTGATGAGTCAAGTTGCTTGGTAACAGGACCATCATCCACCAAATTAACTTGCACATTTGTTTGTGTTTATAGCCTTAGAGCTTATAGAACTTACAGCCTTAGAGCTTATAGAATAAAACTTACACTAGAATTAGAAGTTAAGGTAAAAGTCCTTCCTTCCAACCTTCATCATGGCTCCAAAAACGCCATCTGCAACAAAGGATCAACAGGATGCCAGCATGCCAGTATTAGTCAAAGATGTTGAGAAGGTAGTAATTGAAAAACACAGACAAAGTTCCTTCGGTCTTGAAGTTGTCTGGTGAAATTTGAAAAAATGAAAAATCATACAACCAACGTCTACAAGTGTTAACCGCTGTTACAACATACATAATAAGAACTGGTGATTTCAATAGCAATAACTTCCCAAGATGACTCTTGAAAGACATCTAGAAACAACAAATAATGCCATAAGCTGTTTACAGAAGATATGATGAAGCACAAATATGGATGGTATCATTTATAATGCCAGGATAAGTCCATTCCCAGAATTAAAAAGGAATAATGGTTTATTGTACGCTGTAAAAGATTAAGGTAAATGCACAGTTTGAATCCGAGCTTTTTGTCAGTTCGTTTTAGTCCCCACATTGGGTAACAGTTAGGGATGTAAACAGTTCAAGATTTTATTACTACATTTGTTTTTTTCTTTTCAAATTCACATACGATTACAGATTTTGTTCATAGACTAATTTTGTTTCCCTGGAAACCAGTTTGTAATAGGATCAGATCGGATCAAGATTTTAATAGGTTATTGGTGATTATGATTGGTTTTTTGAAAGAAAAATGAGTTAAGGTTTCATTTGTAATATAGATATGAGCTTTATGCCATGTTTGTTCTTTGGAAATTTTTTGTATTTGGAATTGTTTGCGATATGTTGTCTTAAAGTTTAGATTTCTAATTCTATTTGGGAAGAATGTAGCTGACATGGACATGCTTTATACCATGATTTTTTTATGTTAGTGGATTAAATGGAAATTTAAACCGAAATTTCTTTGCATCGAGTTCTTTATTGTTCTCTTCATCCAGTTCCTTAGCTAAGATGTTGCCACGGATTGTGAGATGATTGATGTTAGGTAGTTCATTGGGCATAAAACTATGTCAAAATATTTCATGGAGCCTTGATGATGCCTTCATGATGGGAAAAGGCAGCAATGACGACGATGACAACGATGATGTGAATTTTATGCTACAAAGCTATTTGTTTCTTGCAGGTCTTATATTTGTTTGAACTAAAGGAGATATCGCACCCAACCAAAGGCAACCTGTAAATTCCATGTTGATCGAAGGGGTTTCAACTCATTTGGGCCAAAGAAGGCAAAATTAAGCAATGATGAAGTATTAAAAGATACAATACTTGCCGATTGTGGAACTGATCAAGATTGTGTAACTGGTAAGTAACTTTCACATTCAATCATTTGGAATATGCTTATGTTCTTCTCACAATATTTCCTTTTTGATCTTCAGTAGATATGATGTCTTGTCTTATTTTTTTAAAACTATGTAGGGAATTGATCTTATGATATCTAGATCTTATAATTCTTAGTCTTGAAGATTTTACACGTTATTCAAGAACAATTGGACATTGATTTCTGTTAAATGGTGTATCTGCAGCTGCTGAAGAATGTCTTGAAATTTTCCCCCTGCGACATAGCTCCTTTCTAAGTTCATGGATGCATGCGAAAGATCAGAAAGCCATAATGTCATACCATTTTTGTACCCCTCTATCTTCTTTGTATAAAAAACTTGACTCTTATCGTAAAACTCAAATTTATAACAGCATTCTAAGTTCTAATGCTATTTCATGTTTAACCTGCAGCCAGACTCTGAAACTCAATTGCTTACACTTCAGTTTGAATGGAATGCATCCTGAAATCTCTCCCCAGCTCTTTTATAGGAGTCAGCCCGGAGCTTGAAATTGTTGCCATTTATACTCTTTGTTCTTTATGGGTGCAGAATATAACCACATTCTTCTGGGTCCTTATGTTGTCATCATTAAGTGTTATCATCTAGGAATTGACAGAATTGGAACTATTGGGAGAAATATACTTACAAAAAGGATGCAACAGCTTGGATGCGCTTGAAAAGCTAGGGAGGGATTTAGAGAAATTGATGAAGGATGTTAAGGCGAGGAGGCACCAGATTGAGGCTGGGGTTCATCATCCCAACTTCATTGCTAATGGTTTGAGTGGTTAGGCTAACGACGAGGGTGTCTTGATCTACGCTCCTGCTAGCAGGTTTGGCTATGGGTTTGAGTTTTATAACCCTCCGGGGTTTTAGTTGAATTATTGCTTGATCGGTTAAAAAATTGAATGAACCATCGTTATCTTCCATGGGATCTGTTTATTATTTCTTCATTTTGCAACTTATATTGGGATTCATAAGTTGGCTGCACATGTTTGTTAGTTCAGTGGTAATTTTTAACTATTTGGCTATGTATATGGTGAATACTAGGCAATTTCAATCCTTGAATTATTTGTGATATTGCAATTTTTCACCAAAATCAACCAGAATTCTTGATTACTGGTCACAAAGGTTCCTAATGCATTTCAATTTCTTGGTTGATACTGTGTTATTGCCGCATAATTTTCTTTTCAGCTTTCCTTCGTGCATGTGAACTTCAATGCCCACTAAAAAGTGTGCGAATTATGCGATAGCTGATGGTAACAATGCATCTTTCGATGATGCAGGCACAAAGAGTAAGTACATGTATGAACACATTCGAGATATAAGCGAAATTTGGAATGAATATTTTCCTGGTATTTACAAAAAAAGATATTTCTCCCATATATTTGGCAGTTCTGTGTTTCCTATAACCGATTGTTGACTATGAAACATTCAAAAATAAGATCACAACACTTATATAAGCTATAGTTTGATGTTGCGAAACAATGATGGTTGAGAATAGTTATTTTTTAACTAACTCAGTTACTGTAATTTGTTGATTTGTATTGATTTAGCATGTTTCGTAACTTGCAGTAATCAACTATATATTTATGCATTAATGAATATTGTATCCAAGTGCGAAGTGCAAACTGTTTGTTATGTGTGTTCTGTAACTGACTCAATTGATGTAGTTTGTTACATCGGATTCGTTATAAAGTATCATATTTTTTCCATTATGAAAGCAGCTTAATGCAATGATGGAGCATTTGCATATGTAGGGGCATGGGGCATCAGTATCTGGATGCTAAATAGGTTAAGTGTAAAGTGTTACTTTTTGATTCCTAGCTAACTATTGTAAATAGGTTTTTATTACTACTTTTAATTGATTAAACTGTTTAATGTGTTATTTTTGTTTTAAATTACATAAATATGTTGTGGATTTTTGCTTATATGGACATTATAAAATTAGTATTTTAAGGTATCATATTGGGAGTTTTGAGTGTACACCTTAGATAAGTTATATTTGTGGTGAGTGATGAGTGATCCTAAAATTCAGTAAGCATGCCCATATTCACTTCATAATGTGCATGCCAACTAAGGCTCTATTCAAATTAGTAGGCTACAATTACTAAAACATCCGCAATATCCTAACATGCATATGCGCCATTGGAAGCTTTTCTATTAAATGCTCATGGTTGAAGATCAGCTTGCACAACCAAAACATTATACATCGAAGGGGTCAAGCAGTATCCCCATGTCTTGCAAGTTGATTCTGGGGTCATCTAATGACATTGAACCCCCCAAACAACAACAAAAACAACCACACCCCCAATCGACACACAAACAACAAAATTAAAAAAGCATATTGTGGCTGCTTTCAATTGCCAACACTATCAAATTGGTCTGGATAACTATTGTTAAGAGATATCATGAACTCTGAAATGTGCATTGTGTAAATGAGATCAGTTCAATTACAGATTAATAATCCAAAATTGAATGACATGTGCGCGAGCCTCTTAATTTTTATTCTCCACCAAAATAAAATTAAAGCATGGTATTTTGGAATGAATTGTTTGAATTATTTGAATAATTCATCTCTTTACTTTTAATGTGTGGATATTAAATATGAACTTTTTGGGTTTCTCTCTTTTGTGTATTTTGGAATGTATTAAGCTCAATTAAAAGAAGACATTTAGAACATTTGGTGTTAATATAAAGTTATCAGAGATTGCTCAAGAGGAGACATTTAGAACAATTGATGTTAACAAATGTGGGATGTTTTGAATGTGTTTGGTGACTATGACAAAGAGGTGGGTAGAAAGGCAGTTAGGATTTAATTTTAAGGAGTCAATGGTTATGAGGGATCTAAATTTTCAATTGAGTTTAAATCTTGAAGGAATTAAAATTTGGAGGGATCTAAAAAATTTTGTGAGAAATAAAGAACTGTTGAAGGAATTTTGAGAAGAAAGCAAACAATCTCTCATAAGGAGTAGCCATGGCACAAGCCATGGCTCTATATATATTTAATTAGAGAATAGGAGTCAACGGGACTCCCCACTAACTTAGTGGGGAGTAATGGTGAGATGTTGAGGGGGGAGGCCAAAGGCCTCCCTCAACTCACAACACTCCCCCTCATCTCTCTATTACCTTGGGTTAAGCATATGAATACTTCAGGATTCAGTATGCTAATGGGGTGGATACTTCTGGATCCAGAGCCACTGTGGTTGCCTCGTTAAAACATTAGCTGTGGAAAACCCAGTGGGATAAACCAGCAGCTTAAGGGAAAAGAGTACAACTATCGAGGGACTCCCCCTGATCTGTACAAGCTTCAGGCTTGCAGATCTCCTATGTATCTATACAATCATCTCCTATTCATCTATACATCCATCATGTTCTGAAAGAAAATACAATCATCACTCATCTATACAAGTTTCACTCATCTAGCGGCTATAGTAAAGCAGTGGCATTCTGGAGTGGAATGCTCTTCAAAGTTTGGTAGATGACGCCACTAAAGTATTCATTGAATCATTCTTCAGTGTGTCTGCGAGGTACTGCTGGACCTAGCTGAGCGTTTTCAATACTTGCTTCTTGGATGATGAGCTTCTCAGAAGATGTAGACATTGGAGGATGATGTGTAGATATTTAGGAGGTGGCCGGACTATTGTGTTTTAGTCATCGCGATGATCTTTAAACCTGCATATGCGATATATATTCATTGACCCTTGTAAGTTGCACAGAAGCAGCTTATCCTTGGTCTAGTGTTGCTCTCCAGGACAACACTTTATCTGGTTAACAACTTTACTGGAGACGTTCTATCAAAGATACGTGCAGTTGGCTAGATAAAGAAGTGTAACAAGTACACTAGAGCTAGGTCTTCGGGACCTAGGATGTCCTCCCCGTCTTCCAGCTACTGGAAGGTGTCATAAATAAGCATCCATTTTTACTAGGTTGCAAATGGACATCATTCTTCATAAACTCCAGGTGTATGAAGGATATTAATGGGTTACACCACGAAGGTGTTAAATATGTAAGCCGAGACAATACCTTGTTATACCTAGGTTTTTCATTTCCAAGGTATGCTTAAAACTATCTGATATCTCAATGGTCTTTGCAGAAGATCCTATTAGCTTTAAGTCGACCACATGTAGGGCGAATATCACAAATCCTGTCAACGAACTTTCGAAAAAGATACAAGGGCAGAATATAGCTTAAGATCAACTAATGATCTTTGTAGCCTTTATGGAGAAGACGTGTATACGTCTCTCTTTCATCTCTGGGGATAGAGTATACCCTTCTGAAAGTTTTATATAGATCTCTATATCTATATTGCCGTATATATATGCAGTCACAACGTCCATGAGCTGCATGTATCGGGTTTTTCAGAGTAGTTTAGGCTTAGTAGGAAAATGATCACATTTCCTTCATTTAAATTTCTTTACGAAATCCGAATTATATTCCATAGGTTTTTACACATTCAGGTGTATGGACTACTGGTCCAAAGACTTTGCTTTCCAAGAGTGAGTCCAGCTCTACTCTTATTGCCTCGTCCCACTTTGGCCAATCTATGCGTTTACGCTATAGAAAAGTGGGTAGACGTCATCATCGTATTCAGCGACGTGAACGGCAATAGCGAAAGCAAAACCATCGTCGACGACTGTGCTGTATCTGACCAGTACCTCTCCATACGTACGTAATATAATGATGTTTCTCCTATTGTTTCATCTGTAGGGGAAAATAGGAGGGGAGAGGTTGCTGGTCTGAGCTCAGCATCCTGTGGTTGGATCATTTTGATATATCCAGGAATCTTCCTATTATGAGGAATTATATAGTTTGAACCTGGCAGACGTCCTCTTTTCAATTGAGGTACAACCAATTCTGCTGCCAGTTGATTGCATCCATCTTTGGGAATGTCAATCCTAGCTGGCGTGTTGGCAGCAGGGACGTGTGAACGAACAATATTCTGATTGTCCGCAAATTTATCCGTCAATTGATGTACTTTAGTCTGAATGTAAAGGATCTTCTGGATCTCAACTTCACACAGAAAAAGTATGCGGATTATAACGAGATGAGGACTTTTGTGTCCCATGATATGGTCTGAGAAGCTTCAGGCTTCTTTAGACTGCGTGCCTATTTCAATGAGATTTTGCTCATTAAATTTGCATTTATCAAGACTTGGTAGTAAACCATAAGCAAGCAGCATCAGCAATAAGATATGGCAACAAGCGGGCCGTATCGTGATAAGCGATGCAGAATGTAGTGTGATGGTCCCAAAACATCAACAGGCAACTGCGATTTACAATGGACGTGAAATCCATTGGAGTCTCTTTACCAGAGACTCTTCTAACCCGTTATGAGTTTGAACATGATGCAGGATGTTCAATTTTAATGCCAGTTGCTTTGCAAAAGTCTTGAATGATATGTGAAGTAAATTCACCCACATTATAAGCTTTTGAGAAAGCTAGATTGCGAGTGAATATAAAGGCACAGATAAGACCATCTAGTAGATGCATATATCAGTACAGTAATGAAGTACCGAAAATGGGCCATTTGCGGGGTGAATAGGCCCGCAAAAGGTCACCATGTATTCTCTCAATGAAGCCAGGAGACTCAAAACCCACTTTCAGGAGGGAAGGTCGCTCTATTATTTATCCCTTATGACAAAGGGGGACAAGGAAAATCAACCTTTTGAAGAATCATCGGGTTCTCTAATGGATTCATTTGATGATGCGTCCATCATCGTTGATCCAGGATGACTAAGTCCTTTTTGACAAAGTTAAAAACTATGGCAAAGAAAGGCACTTCTGGTCCTCAGTCGAGTTGGCTTTCTATAGGATGAATATCTGTAATTATAGCGGCCCGTCTGGGGTCCAATGAACTCGTAAGTAGATGGTCTTCTGGCCATTCTATTGACGAGTTACATATTGATATTCAATCTATATTATCCACAATTTTCAAGTTATTTTCTTTAAAAGAAATATCCTTGAAAATTGGAGATTTCATATATGTTTAAGAGGAGAATTTGCATCTTATAGTCTCGTTGTATGTGGGAGCAATATCAATGCTACACCAGTGCAACGAGGCACTATCCACAATATACCATACTTCATCTATAAGTAAGACGAAATTTTATTTAATCAATGAAAAAGACATAAAAGTTCGTACTTAAGCAAATTAAAGATGAAGCAACATTGAATTTTAAATGCATAGATAAAAGATGAAGCTTAATCGAGCAGGTCGTCGTTATCGAAGTCTTTTGCAGTGAACATCATTAGTGGCTGAACAGCTGCCAAGTTTGTTTCAGGGAGAGACTTTTGGCTCGCCTGATATAGTTTCTGGAGGTGGTGAGTAGTGCGGCAGATTCTAGACCATTGGCCAATTATGCCGCATCTATGGCATTTATCCTCCCAGTTCTTCTTAGGAAGTGACACTTGGACAGTGTTCTTTTGCTTCCATATGAAGTTACTCTTTCTTGTATTGTTGTTGTTGGACAGGGATGCTGCTCCTCGTCCATTCTTCATCACAGTTTTCCCTTTGTTATTATTAGCCTTCTTCTTGTTTTTCCACTTCTGGAGAGAAACGTGGTGGGCTTCAGGGATATGTGCAGTGCTAGCTGGACGTAAATTATGAGTGGCTAGCAGTAAATCTCGATTCTGCTCTGCCCTAAGTAGGCATGAGATCATATCAGAGAATTTCGTGAAGTTGCGTTCACGATACTGCTGTGTGAGGATTGCATCTTTCTCGTGAAACGAGGTAAATGTCTTTTCCAACATGCGTTGTTCTGTCACTTCTTTACCGCACAACTTCAGGTCTGAGGTGATGTTACGAAGTGCAGAATTATACTCAGCGACGGACTTATAGTCCTGAAGTCTGAGGTTTTCCCACTCATAACTGGCACGCGGTAATATTACATCAATTTGATGTGTATACCGTGCTTCCAGCGCTGTCCACAGCTCCATTGGGTTCTCTACCGTTAGGTTTTCGGCCTTTAAGGTCCGATCTATATGTCTCCTAATATAGATAATGGCTGTCGCCTTATTTGCATCAGAGATGGTGGTAGGAGTTCTTCTAGATGATTGTGCCGCTTCTGGGGCCTTACTAGCAGAAGCATCGGCCGATGCTGGGACCGATGAAGGAGCCAAAATTGAGCCAAGGAGGACCATCGAACGCAAGTGGAACTTCAGGTCCACTCACCAACTCTGGTAATTATTTCCTGCAGTAACAAGAACTTCGAAATCGATACTTGCCAATTTTGCCATTTATCTATGCAATTTTAAAATTAGCATGAATTAATTAAAGTGTAAATTCATGCATAAACAATAAAATAAGTAAAATGTGTGTGTTACGCCTATTTGGCCGAAGCCCGAAAGACACGAGCCCAGAGACCCGACTACCGATCAGAAGCCCATCTGTGAGATCGGGCCCGCCCGACAAGGCCCCCTAGAGGGCCCCCGAACGTCAAATCGGCCCGACTCGGGAAGCGTGCGACTCACTCACGGATAACCACCCCCGCGAAATCCGCCGCCCCTTTTATGACCATTAAGGGGAGGTGCTGGCACGGCGCGGGCGAGTGGCGAGTGGGGGGGAGGGGCGGATCGAGGGGGCGCGATTGGGGGCGGGTGATGGACGTGGATGACGGGCAGTCATGGGAAGAGGCCTATAAAAGGACTAGGAGGACGACTGAACAAAGGACCGCATCTCAGGTAACAAAACCTAAGGTACTCCATCAACGACCTAGTTCCCCCACTTCATCTCCTTCCCCCCGCTCGCACCGGAGGACGTCGTTCCGATCTCTTCTCGAGTCGAACCGTCCCCGTCGAGCCTCCTCTTTCAGACTGTCATCTGACTTAGGCATCGGAGGGGATTTGGCCGGAACCAAGGTCCGGCCTCCCTGACGAGTGTTCTCGTCTGTTCAGGAAGACGCTAGATCCGAGTGCCGAAGCTCCCCTTCGGCACCAAGCGAACGCCATCAAGCATCAGCCAAGGCATCGAGGCCACCCCTCGATGCCAGGAGAGACCGAGGCCGAACGCTTCCATCCGAGCCGAGGCTTCCCCTCAGCTCCATGCCGGCCGCGCATCAAGCGAGACGACCGAGGCTACCCCTCGTCGTCTGACCGTCCGAGGCCAAGCACCTCACACCGGGCCGAGGCTTACCCTTAGCCCCCCAGAGGTCGAGGATCCAGATCCGGCCCAGCTGACGTGCTCTGCGTCGACTACATCTCCGATCCGTGTCGCATCTACACGCGCTCGACGCACCCAAGGGACCCTAATCGGCCCCTTGACCACGTTGACCGGGTAGTCCACGGTCAACGATTCTGTAGTGAGAAAACACTCTGAAACATCTGGCGCCGTCTGTGGGAAACGAACTATCCCACGAAAAACAAACCACACCTGCAATGACACGGCTTCACCCATCACGGCGAAGGGAGGGCAAGGCTCAGGCGCGAGGCGACAGGGCTCGCCATGGTTGGCAAGAAAGGGCCCGGGCCCAGCGCGAGGAGGACCATGAGGAGAAGACCAAGAAACCCTCGCCGGCCCTACCGGTCGGGAGGACGGGCACGACAGTAGCAACGCACAGGTCGGACGCAGCTTTGGTGGTGTCGGTGATCATCGATACAACAATGGTACGGCGGCTGCTCATCGACACCGGCAGCTCCTGCGACGTCCTCTTCATGTCAACCCTGGAGAAGATGGGGCTGCGGAAGGAAGACTTGGAACCTCGCTCGGGTCCCGTGGTAGGGTTCACGGGTCATTCCACCCCCATCGTCGGCACGATCCGCCTCCCAGTAACACTCGGAGGCCCGTCAGACTCGGTGACCCTGGCGGTAGAATTTGTCATATTGGGGATCGGGTCGGAGTACAACAGAATCATCGGCAGACCCCTCCTCAACGCCACCGGCGCAGTAGTCTCGACCCTTCATCAGACTATCAAGTTCCGAACGCCAAGGGGGATGGGGCAGGTCGAAGGCGACGCGGGGAGACCGAATACCTGCTACCAACTGGAGGAAGGGCCCGAGGGTCTTCTAGTCAACCAGATGGTCGCGCTCGACTTAAGGAGCGGGCCGAGACCCGCCCCTGCGGAGGAACAAGAGCAGATCCTGGTCACGGACATCGAGGGCAGGTTCGTCTCAATTGGGAGAGGACTAAGCCACGACCTGAGGAGCCAACTGGTCGAGTGCCTGGAGGCGAACGTTGACGTATTTGCTTGGTCACCGGAGGACATGCCTGGCGTAGATCCCTAGGTGATCGTCCACCAGATCAACGCCGACCCCAACTTCAATCCGGTCAGGCAGAAGAAGTGAAACCTGGGTGGCGAAAAGATGAAGGCGGCCTCCGAGGAGGTAGAGTGTCTTCTCGATGCAGGCTTCATACGAGAGGTCTGGTACCCGGAGTGGCTATCGAACATGGTGATGGTCAAAAAACCCAACGGAAAGTGGCGAATGTGTGTGGACTTCAGTGACCTCAACAAAGCCTGTCCCAAGGAAAGCTACCCCCTGCCGCGCATAGACCACCTTGTGGACAATGCCTCGGGGTACGAGATGCTTAGCTTCATGGACGCCTACTCCGGATACAATCAGGTCCAGATGGATCCTCAGGACGAAGAGATGACAGCCTTCACGATGGACCGGGGAACCTACTGCTATAAGAAGATGCCCTTCAGCTTGAAAAACGCAGGGGCCACCTACCAGAGAATGGTCAACAAGGTTTTTTACTCCCAGATCGGGAGGAACCTGGAGGTCTACATTGACGACATGCTTGTCAAGTCGAGAAAGCCGGAGGACCATGTCGCCGACCTCCGTGAAACTTTCGAGCGGTTACGGCGACACAACATCCGACTCAACCCCACGAAGTGCACGTTCGGGGTAAGATCCGGCAAATTCTTGGGATTTATGATAACTAACCGTGGCGTTGAAGCTAACCCTGACAAGATCGAGGCATTGATCAATATGCGGGAGCCAACGACGATCAAAGAACTGCAAAGGCTGAATGGGCGCATCGCGGCCTTGGGGCGATTCCTATCCAAATCGGCGGAGAGATCGCTCCCATTCTTCAAAGTTCTGAGGAAAGCAATCGCAGAACCGTCAGACAACAGGAAGGCGATACCATGGGACGAAGACTGCTCCAGGGCATTCGAGGATCTCAAGGAGTACCTTCGCAGCCCGCCTCTCCTGTCCAAGCCACTAGAAGGGGAATCGCTAAGCCTTTACCTGGCACGCGTGGAAGAAGCGGTGAGCTCGGTACTGATCAGGGAAGACGGTGGGGTGCAATGGCCGGTGTACTACATGAGCCGGGTCTTGAAGGGAGAGGAGGTGCGATATTCGCCCATGGAGAAGCTGGCATACGCCCTCGTTCTCTCAGCTCGAAGGCTCAGGCCATACTTCCAAGCCCACACCATATTGGTCGTGACCGACTCGCAATTGGAGCAGAATCTCAAGAGATTCGATCGAATGGGAAGGATGCTGAACTGGGGGGTGGAATTGAGCGAGTTTGACCTCCGATTCAAGCCACGCACAACCATCAAGGGGCAGGCCTTGGCCGACTTCATCGCTGAATGCACTACGGAAGGAGGACATCCCCCGAAGGCAGAAGGCCCAGCTACGGTAATCACCCAGCCCTTATCTTTTCTTTCGGCTGACCACCTCCACCCTGTCCAGTCAGGAGTCCCAGAAGCATGGGTAGTCCATGTGGACGGATCGGCAACACAGTCAGGAGGTGGGGCTGGGATCGCGATCCGATCTCCGGAAGGGAACATCATGGAATACGCGTTGCGGTTCGAGTTCCCGGCCACCAACAACGTGGCGGAGTACGAAGCGGTAATCAACGGCCTGAGGCTGGCCCAGGAGCTCGGGGCCGAGTCCGTGCGCCTCCTCAGTGACTCGAAGCTCATTGTCAACCAGCTTCTGGGAAGTTACGAGGCGCGGGAGGAAGCAATGCAGAAGTATCTCACCGTCACCAAAGCGGCGCTGTCCAAGTTCAAGAGTGCGGAAGTCTTACATCTCCCACGGTCGGAGAATACGCGGGCGGACGCGCTGTCGAAGCTAGCCTCGTCCTCGACCAAGGAGCTAGGCCGCACCATTTACGTGGAGAACTTGTAGTCCCCCAGCACGGAAGAGCGGGAGGTGATGGCGATCGACCAAGATCCCACCTGGATGGACCCGATCATACGGTACCTCACTCATGGGGAGGTGCCGACGGATTGGGACGAGCGTCGGACCCTGGAAAGGAAGGCGCTCCGATACGTGATTCATGAGGGGACGCTCTACCGAAGACGCTGGACGAAGGCGGATGTTCTCCCATACCTGAAATGCATCGGACCGCAGGAAGCCGACTACGTCCTACGGGAGGTTCACGAAGGGATCTGTGGAAATCACCACGGGGGCAAGATGGTCGCACAAAAGATCTTGAGGCAGGGATATTACTGGCCGACCCTAGTCCAAGACGCAACGGACTACGTCCAAAAGTGCCAAGAATGTCAGAGGTTTGCCAATCACACCTCAACTCCCCTATCAGAGCTCATCCCTATTGTGAGCCCCATCCCCTTTGCGAAATGGGGGCTCGACATCCTCGGACCATTTAAGCCGGGTCGGGGGCAGCGGAAGTATCTGATTGTGGCAGTGGACTACTTTACCAAGTGGATCGAGGCTAAACCATTGGCCACCATCACGTGGAAGAAAGCGAAAAGCTTCGTATGGAACTCCATCATTTCCAGATTCGGAGTACCACGGGCCATCGTCACAGACAACAGGAAACAGTTCGACTCCACGGGGTTCAAAGACTTTTGTGTGGAATGGGGGATCAAGCTCCTCTTC
Source organism: Scilla litardierei (assembly GCA_030789695.1). NCBI lineage: Eukaryota > Viridiplantae > Streptophyta > Magnoliopsida > Asparagales > Asparagaceae > Scilla > Scilla litardierei. The sequence goes on from CM061133.1 coordinate 160,278,605, forward strand.
GCCTCTGTAGCGCACCCCCAGACCAACGGGATGGTGGAAGCGGCCAACAAATGCATCATAGAGCCCCTCCGAAAGAAGGTGAAGGACTCCGAAGGAAACTGGCCGGAAGAGCTCCCCGGGATACTCTGGTCATACCGGACGACCCACAAGGAGGCCACCGGCGAAACCCCGTTCATGCTTGTCTACGGAGCCGAGGCAGTGGTACCGGTCGAACTGGGTGAAGAGTCTCTCCGCCTCAAGTGCTTCGACGAATATATGAATTCGCAAGGCCTGGAGCTCGGTCTGGAGCTCCTCGGCGAGCGGCGGGAGCAAGCCCTAGCCACCATCATCCGTCAGAAGCAGAAGGTGGCCCGATACTACAATTCTCGGGTCAAGGGAAGGAGTTTCCACCTTGGGGACCTGGTCCTCAGGAAAGCAAGCTTCAACCCGGATATTGCTCGCAAAGGGAAGCCCGGGGCTAAATGGGAGGGACCCTACAAAGTCATCGAGGTCCTCGGACCCGCAACCTACCGTCTAGCCAATATGGAGGGGAGGATTCTCACTCACGCCTGGAACACGGAACACTTACGCAAGTACTTTCAATAAATGTATTGTTTTCTACGAAATGAATTTACTTAAGTTTGTTCCTTTCCAGATAAATGTGTTCACAAGAATCCCACTCGGGACAAGGGAAGCCTCGCCCAATGGGACGCCTGCTAAGCGCGCGCCTAACAAAAGGATATACAAAGAGGCGTACGAAGAGGCCGAGGGGCATTCCCCTCCCTCAAACATCTCCAGGGGCACCCGTGGAGCCACATGCTGGCTGTTCACTTGGGTCGCCCCCACGCTCCGTTTCACCGTCAGAGTGCGCCCGGAGATCCTCGAAATTGACTCCCGAGAGCAGGAACTTCTTCTGGATCTCGGATTGGCAACGGGCGAAACCCTTCTCGAACGCCTCAGCCACGGCTGACTCAACAAAGGAGGTGGCATACTCCTCCACAGCGTCTTGGGCGATCTGGGATGGATCCACCCCCTCAAGCTCACGCACCCGAGCCTCCAAGGTCTCGATCTGGCATTGGACCTCCGCCCTCTCCACCTCAATCTCCCAGGATCTCTCGCCGAGTTGAGCAAGGAGAGCCCTCTCCCGCTCCTCCGTCGCCTCCAGACGATCGGAGAGCTTCAGGGCCTCAGGGGCAGCAACGGAGACGGGGATCTTGTCAGCTCCCCCAGGTGTGTCGGCGTCTCCCAAAAGCTCGGCGACCCGCGCCTCAGCCTTTGACTTTGCAACCAAAGCCAAGGCTCTCTCACGGTCCGTCTCTTCGAGGGCAGAGGACAACTCAGTTATGCGGGTCTCCAAGGACTTGACTCGCGCCTCATCTAACTGACCTGCCTCCCCCTCATCACCGAGGACATCAAGATCTCGCCCGGCGTCGGACTTGGCCTTAGGGAGCACCGCAAACTGGCGCCTCATCGAAAGTCCCACCGAGGACAACTGCACCAAGGCGACAAAGGTAAGACGGCGAAAGCAGCTAAAGGGAGAGCAAGCAGAGACACCCCACCTGTTGGCCAGCCTGAATCACGAAGGTGGCCAAACAGTCGCCTCTGACTCCATCCAGCGCGGCCTGATCAGGAGGGATGCAACTATTCTCGGCCACTCGTGCGGCAGTTCCGCGGCTCAAAAACACCGACTCCTTCTCCCCCACCGGGAAACGTGGACGAAGAAGGCCTTCCCCTGACGAAGGAAACTCGCCCGGGTCAGAGCGAAACGCGCCTAGATACCGATCGTAGGCATCGGGGAGAGAACCATTCGAGAGAGGCGAGGGGCCGACCCACGGCCAGGCAATCTCAACCGGGGCAGGCCGGTGCTGATCAGCGGACGGCGAGACGTTGACTTCATCGACCTCCCCACGGACCCTCTTGGAAGACTCCAACACGGGGGTGGAGGGAGATGGCCCCTTCTTCCTTTTGGAACCAACAGCAGAGGTCACGATCCGCTGCTTCTTCTGGACCTCCAACACATGATCCCTCTTACGCGGGCCCGGATCCGGGGCCAGCACGTGAGGGCTAGAGGGAGAAGAATCGAGGGGGAATCCACCTGCACCCAAAGAAGAAGTAAGGGGCCGAGAAGAGCCCGAGCAACCCCGAATGGCGAATGTTCGGAGAACTTACCCAAGGGCCATACAGTCTTACGCAAGTTATGGTTGCTGAAGAGGACGTCGATCATCCGATCCCTCGAAGGAATCGCCAGCAGGGCCTTCGTCGTCTGCAGCTCGGCGGCAGTTGGGTCACCCAGATCAAGGATGACCGCGCCGGCCGCTTCCCAACGAATCGGGAAAGGTACACTCGACGGGAAAACTACAAATACGTACTCCCCCTTCCAACGCTTCAGGGAGCTCGGCAACCCCAACACAAGACTCATCTTCGGACGGGCACTGATGTAAATCCACGCCCCCGACTGGTGATGACTCATGTGGTAGAACTAGGCGAAGAGGCGGAGGGAGGGCACCACTCCCTTCAGCATGCAGATGACGACAAACCCGACGAGGAGCCCGATGGCGTTGGGGCAGAATTGGCACAAGCCCACGTTGTGGGCTTGAAGGAACTCGATGATAAAGGGGTGGAGCGGGAAACGGAGCCCGTAGCGGAAGCACTTCTCGTACACTCCAACCTCGTTGGGACCGGGAAGGCAGATCCGCTCGTCGGACCCGGGAGCACGAGCCGAATAAGGTGGAAGCAGGTAGGCGGAGCGCATACCCCCGATGGTGATGGCACAGACCGACGAAGGCCACGCTAAGACCTCTGGAGGCACCCCTGAAAGCTCGCCCCCATGCCGACGAATCGCCCATGCCGACGAATCGCCGAAGGAGGACTACCCATCAGGTTAGAAGTGACGTCACGCTCCGGCTGACCCGAACCAATGGCAGAGGAAGACGACATGGGACAAAGCTCGAGCAAGATCAAGATCAACACGAAGAAGAAGATGACGGGGTGGCGGCTCACAACCCGCACAGCTTCTCTACCAAAGATGACCCCGCGAACGGTGGGGATAAACCCACGGCTACACGTGGCAGCATCAGGGGACCGACAGTGCTTCGGAACCCGCGTCCTGAAGGTATCGAACGGGCCGGCTCATGATGACGCCCAATTAATGAATCAACTTCGACTGACGAGCCTGTCGAAATCGGAGGAAGTCACATCGACCGAGCCGAACCAGCCGAGGCCGATCGACCCGATCGATGTGGGCAATTGTTACGCCTATTGGCCGAAGCCCGAAAGACACGAGCCCAGAGACCCGACTACCGATCAGAAGCCCATCTACGAGATCGGGCCCACCCGACAAGGCCCCCTAGAGGGCCCCCGAACGTCAAATCGGCCGACTCGGGAAGCGTGCGACTCACTCACGGATAACCGCCCCGCGAAATCCGCCGCCCCTTTTATGACCATTAAGGGGAGGTGCTGGCACGTTGCGAGCGAGTGGCGAGTGGGGAGGAGGGGTGGATCGAGGGGGCGTGATTGGGGGCGGGTGAAGGACGTGGATGACGGGCAGTCATGGCAAGAGGCCTATAAAAGGACTAGGAGGACGACTGAACAAAGGACCGCATCTCAGGTAACAAAACCTAAGGTACTCCATCAACGACCTAGTTCCCCCACTTCATCTCCTTCCCCCCGCTCGCGCCGGAGGACGTCGTTCCGATCTCTTCTCGAGTCGAACCGTCCCCGCCGAGCCTCCTCTTTCAGACTGTCATCTGACTTAGACATCGGAGGGGATTTGACCGGAACCAAGGTCCGGCCTCCCTGACGAGTGTTCTCGTCTGTTCAGGAAGACGCTAGATCCGAGTGCCGAAGCTCCCCTTCGGCACCAGGCGAATTCCATCAAGCATCAGCCAAGGCATCGAGGCCACCCCTTGACGCCAGGAGAGACCGAGGCCGAACGCTTCCATCCGAGCCGAGGCTTCCCCTCAGCTCCACGCTGGCCGCGCATCAAGCGAGACGACCGAGGCTACGCCTCGTCGTCCGACCGTCCGAGGCCGAGCACCTCACACCGGGCCGAGGCTTCCCCTCAGCCCCCCAGAGGCCGAGGATCCAGATCCGGCCCAGCTGACGTGCTCTGCGTCGACTACATCTCCGATCCGCGTCGCATCTACACGCGCTCGACGCACCCAAGGGACCCTAATCGGCCCCTTGACCACGTTGACCGGGTAGTCCACGGTCAACGATTCTGTAGTGAGAAAACACTCTGAAACAGTGTGGATCGGCCAGATACCCAAAAACGTTCAGAGTCCAGAGTTCGATATACAGTTCATAAAGAAAAATACAAGTTGGAAACCCAGAATGGGTCCCTATATTTTCCAATTTTGGCCTCCATCTTCATTTGTCGGTACAACGGTCTTTGGCATAAATACATATAATCCTCACTTACAAATTCTCTCAAAAAGAAAATAAAATTGCAAGTAATATAAAGTGTATCAAATTGGCCGATCCCAAAAATCACGTTTTAGCTTATATAAACATCCACGCAGTTTATAAATGTCACAGGCACAAAAGAAACAACCACGCATGTATATACCACATGCATATATTAAATGGAAAAATAGTCTATAAAATATAATAATCTCTCGGACCACGGGGAGACGTCATACACCGTTAGATTAGCTGACTAACGGCAGAGCGGTCGCAGGATCCTTAAGATGATTATATTTTGAAAAATCCTAATATTCCATAAATTAATAATAATACAAGAGTGTTTTAATTTTAGCAATATGAAAGACTGGGTGACATGCCCATAAAAAGGAATGAAAATAAATGAATAATTTGAATGGGGCTGCAGGCCCATAAATATTAATCATTTTAATATATTATTAACATTTGGGCTGCAGGCCCATTTGCCAAAAATTAACAAATTAATTATTGCAATTGAATTAAATTGTCTTCATGCCCAATAAGTCAAATTAAAATATTGTTAATATTTGGGCTTCAGGCCCGGTTTCAAAATTCTAATTGACACATTAAAAATTGCAAGGATTTAGTGGGCTTCAGGCCCAATGGCAAAATATTAATTAATTTGTTAAGTTTGCAATAGGATTAACGGGGCTTTCTACCCATTTTCAGTATTCAAAAGTAATTGTTAATCTAAATGGGGTTGCTGGCCCATAAAATTTATTTTCATTTATAAACTGGGCTTCAGGCCCAAATTAGAACACAAAATTAATTATTATTCTAATTAGCTAATGAAAATAATTTCAATTAGCTATTTAAATTATCTGGGCTTCAGGTCCAAATAAGCCAAAATTAATAGGTGGGCTTAAGGTCTAAGAAACATCCCAACAAATTTTCTAAACAGTTTTGGGATTTAAAAATTAAAATCTATTGTAACTCAAAGCCCCGAAACAAAATTTAGGGTTGAAGACCCCCAAAAACCCTTGTCTGTCCCCTCATCCTCCAATTTATATACGCAAATCTAAATCCCCAGACAGCGGCTATTTGCGCCCCCATCGGGGATGATTACAGAAGAACCCAAAAATTAAAATCTCCTAATGACCGAAGCATCTCATCCGAAGATCGTCGGGCGACGCTTGGAATCCCCCGGGTCTATCAACCGAAGACCCCCCCTTCGGGGGGAAGAGATGCGAAACCCCCTCTGGCCGTCGGGGTGGTGGGGGGGTTGGGGCGACAGGGCCCCCCTTCGGGGGAGGCGAAGATGCGAAACCCCCCCTCGTCGGGAGGGTTGGGGCGACAGGGATCCCCTTCTGGGGGGCGAGGACGCCGGAGCCCCCTCCCATCTGGCGGGATATGATCGCCAGAGCCCCCCCGTCGTCAGGGCGGGAACAGGCCCCCCCTACCGGGGGAACAGGCCCCCCCTCCCGGGGGCATTGGAAACACCCCCCTGCCGTTGGGGGGGCGGGGCGGAAACAAGCGCAGAACCCTCCCGTCGGGGGTGGGTAGGCCGGATTCTCTCGGGGGATGGATGAAAGGTAACAGAGGATGAAATCCCAGTTAATCCTCTCTCGGAGGGAGGGATTAACGGTGACAGAGGCCCCTTCGGGGGGTTGGGGGGAACAAGAAATCTCTTCTTCGGGGAGAGGTAGAAAGTTTTCACATGGTTTTTTTCTGTTTTTTAATTGTATATATATTTATTTTTAATTTTGATGAAGATCAAAATGTGACAGATTTATACAAGCTTATAGAATTGCATCTAGAAAAGCTATGTAAAATCATAGCTTACAATATATTGTAATTGTCTACAGGTTTCAAAAGTATTACCTCTAGATTAAAAAATCTAGGGAAGATCGAAAAAACAGAAGATCTGTAGAAAACAAAATCCACGCTCCTAATACGCCAAACAGGATCGCGGCAACGGTACGCCGCAACAATAGATTCCTTTATGCGGTGATGGGTTTGATTTTGGAGAGGAGACGGGATGAAAAGCTCAAAACAGCGTAGGTGCTGATAACGTGTTGAAGGAATTTTGAGAAGAAAGTAAACAATCTCTCATAAGGAGTAGCCATGGCACAAGCCATGGCTATCTATATATGTAATTAGAGAATAGGAGTCAAAGGGGCTCACCACTAACTTAGTGGGGAGTAACGGTGAGATGTTGAGGGGGGAGGCCAAAGGCCTCCCTCAACTCACAACAAGAACTACATTTTGGGGGACTTAAATTTTTTGGGATAACAAAATAGCAATTATTATGGTTTACTTATTGTTATTCGTTTTAATTTAGGGGATCTAATATTTTGAGGGGGAATACTTTAAATGAACCGTGCCCTTTGGGCACGGGTATATACTAGTGTGTGTGTGTATATATATATATGGTTGGTTGTTGGAGAAATAATGCAATTTTTGATCAATTTTGAAGATTTTCTAAGTGATTTAATGCCCTCAAAATCCCTTTCAAAAGATTTCTATTCGCTAAAATTTTAATCCCTTTCAGTAGCTTCTAAGCAATAGTTTGCCTTACAAAATTGATTTATGGAGATTTATCTCTATTTTTCATAAGATTAAATCAATATTCTGTTGATCTCAAAAAAGTTTGAATCTTCATTTTTTTGAGGTCATTAGATTTTTCCTTAGCCACATTTCACACAAGGGCTTCAATCAATTGGATATATGAATCTTATTCAACATCCAAGCAAAGGTATTGTAAAATCGTCTTGATAGTGGTGGTTAGTTTATTGTTGTAACAAATTGCTTGTGGAATTTGTTCTTGTATTTGTTGAAAAGTCTTCAGTGTGAGGTCCTCTTGAGAAGAGCTATTGTTATACTTGAAAAGTCCTCTTAGTGGAGAAGAGGCAAGATTGTAGAAGTTCTCAAGTAATTGAGGTAAGGTTGGAAGTCCTCTATTGAAAGAGGCACTTCGTGAAAATTCAAGTGGTTGTTTGGTACTGGACTAGCCACTAGGTGGGTGAACTATGATATATCTTGTCTTTGCGATTGATTCATTGTCTCTATCTCTATTTCTCTACTCTTCTATTATGTAGTTTTAATTCTAATATGACTTACTCTTTTTTGCAAGTTTAGAGAGTTGTTGATTAAGATCCAAGTTAGGTAACACTAGTTGGAATCTTAGTTTTACATAGAGAGATTAAATTTAATTTATGATTATTCTCAGATAACACTATTCACCCCGTCTAGTATTTGTTTACAATCTACAGGATCCCCCAACAGATCTGCAGCCTAAGTTTGTCAAAAAGGCTCTTTTCGAGACCCATGTGAATAAACAAATCACATTATGAATAAAGAGATAGGGTCAACATGAAAAAACCCTTTCTGAGACTTAGTAGATCTATTAGTTGGATGCCAATGAGCCTTAAAAATCAATTAAAAGATTGATGGGTTGATAGATAGATTTAAGGGACACAATGTGGTGAGGGACGACATAAACTACAAGAAAACTTTCTCTCCAATGATGAGATTTTTTAAAATTCATAGCGATAGTTGCTTGCTTAGACATAGAGCTTGTTCGTATAGATCTTAAGATTGTATTTCTTCATAGTGAACAAGATGAATCAATGTTCATGGAGCAGCCTATGGGTTTGCATCATAAGATTCTAATTCGAAAGTTTTGCCAGCTTAAACATTCAACCCGTGGATTGAAATAGTCATTTGGGGAATTGAACCTATGATTCCATCGAGCTATACTCATGCATGAGTTTAGAATTATCATGAAAGCTGTTGACAAATGGACTATTCTGACCGGGCCCGGAAGAGCAAAGTCAACTATGACTGGTCAACTGGATTACTACGACCTTGGGGCCTCGGCCCAAGGATCTCACGGGCGGGCCGCGATTCTCCACCCATGACGAAGGCCCACTTCCTCAGTGGAGGAAATCGAGGCCCAAATCAAGGAAGCATCCGCCAAATATGGCAACCGTCCAAGGCCATCACTCTCTAGCCATCATGGCTCGGCCTAATGGCTCAGCTTAATGGCCCGACTTAAATGGCCATCACTCTCCAGCCATCAAGGCCCGCCAAATATGGCAACCGCCCGAGTCCATCACTCCAGCCATCATGGCCACCTTCAGGACATTCATCTCCTCATCAAGATGGGCGCAATTAGTGGAGGTCAAAACTTCCCACATTTGCACGTCCCCATGAATGATGGCCATGATGTCACATCATGGCACATTATGAGGACGAGTCACCTATATGAGGGGAGGATGGTCATCATCGCTAGGGGGGCTTCACGATCTAGAACGGAGGTATCACCAACTCCATCTTACACCTTCTTTCGCCTTTACATATTTCTCCTCCATAGCTCGGCTCAAGGATGGGGGCTCGGTCTCTCCGTGAACCGAGCCCGATCCCACCGAGCATCCCTCAGACAAGATCTGACTTTGGCATCGGAGGGGATTTAGTCGGAACCAAGGTCTGACCCCCCTGACGAGCTCTTTCGTCCATTTAGGTCCAGGAGATCCCGCGGCACCGAGGCTACCCCTCAGCGTTATCACGGCCGGAGCCGAGCGCCCTCGTCCCCGAGCCCGTTCGTCTCCACCACCAGAAGATAGTCGCTCTGTCGAGGCCACCCCTCGACGCCAGGAGAGACCGAGGTCGAGCGCATCCATCCGAGCCGAGGCTTCCCCTTAGCTCCACACCGGCCGCGCATCAAACGAGACGACCGAGGCCGAGCACCTCACACCGGGCCGAGGCTTCCCCTCAGCCCCCAGAGGCCGAGGATCCAGACCCGGCCCAGCTGATTCTGCGTCAACTACATCTCCGATTCGCGTCGCGTCAACGTGCGGTCGATGCACCCAAGGGACCTTAATCGGCCCCTTGACCACGTTGACCGGGTAGCCACGGTCAACGATACTGTAGTGAGAAAACACTCTGAAACATCTGGCGCCGTCTGTGGGAAACGAGTCAACACCTACGTCAATATACACACAACAATGGCTCGTTCTACCATTTATTTCTCTATTTTAAAGAAGGATTACTATACCTAACTAATCTAACATTTCGTCGACAAATGCGTCAGCGTATTTGATCAGCCTCTCTTCCATTTATGTTTTCTAAAGTGAACAGGCAAACATGTGCTCGGCATAACGAGCCCCCACAAGTTGATCAAGATGTGAAGATCTCTCGACGAATGCACCGTCGCCCAATCGATGATAGCCTTCGGCGGGGTCTGGGCGACCGACGCCTACATCTTGATCTCCGATGATTTCGTCACCATCAGCGCTACCAATAGCGTCCCTCTGAATCTCATTTGGATCCCAAAGATATTTTAGCACATAATATCCTTCGATTTAATCATTGGGACTAATGTGTTTCTTCAAACTGTTCATTCCTTGGGACAGGAGAAGTAAATCACCTCACTAAATGGTTTGGCCAAACGCTCTTTTCAATCGATCAGCAGCCCCCGGGAGAAGGGCCCTCATGATCGGAAGGCTCGTATGCCATGACTCACTCATCAAAATTTCTCCAGGAGACAAGCTCGAGTCTCGAAGAGTCGATGGCAGCTCACGTGACCTACCTTTGGGTCGACGCCGTCCTACCGACTGAGGAGTCCATCGACGACGACCATCTCCGACAGAGGACAAAGCTTCCCGCCGTCGATTCGAATGGAAACGAAGCTCCACATCGAAGATCCAGCAGAGGAGGAGAACCCACCGGCTGATCCATCAGCCCTGGCTTCGTCTTCATCCGAAGAAGACCCGGCGGCCTCCGAAACGACGAGTTCGACGCGCAACAGAGTATCACGCCAGCACCGACGCTGCCCTCTTTTTGCCGACTCATCGGCAATCTCCCCTACCGGTGCACCGAGCTCCCCGCCTCCTCGTCATTATCAAAAGAACCAGGGGAGTTCTCGAGGAAGAAAGAAACGTGAAGCTCTCGGGAGTCGGGATCCGATTTCTTGATCTCATCCATCTCGAGATCGACATCGAGGGACATCTCGACACCGGAAGCCCGCTGCTCGCTAAGGAAGTTGCCGATGAAATCTCGACGGTGGATCCTCGCTGATTTCCGGCATGGGCTTCGGGGCTTTGGCCTGGGCTGGGGCCTGATTCTGCTTCGGGACGCGAGGCAGTGGGTTGCCCAACCCCTCTGACTATGTCTTGTTCGACGGAGAATAATGCATCCTTGCGGTGAACTCATCCACCTGGAGGCGTCGATGACCCCCTTGATCGTGGGACTCTGTCGAGCGACGTCAAGAAACGAGCGGTTCCATCGATGACCCAGATTCCGAGCCGTCGACACCATCCTGATCTAATCCAACGTCAGAAGTGGTTCGAAGCTCGTCGGGTTCGCGCCTCTCATAGGGTCCCGACCTTCAAACCATCGGGGAACGATCGAAGCTCGTCGAGTCCGTGCCTCTCGAGGGATCCTGACCCTCGGCCCATCCAGGGACAACCGAAGTTCATCGGATCTGGGACTCACGAGGGAGTCCGACCCTCGACCCACCAGAGATCAGGTCGTCTCCCAAGCCTGATCGGCGCTGACACATGAGGTCAGGAACCTTGGACAAATCGACAGTTCATCAACCTCACCAACCCACCACCAGATCCAGTGCTTCGACCTTTGTCAAGAATCCAAGACTACGATCTTTCAACCCTTCTTTGGATTATCGGGCTCTTCCCCATCGCAGGCCGCTCCGACAGACCCACCGGCGATGCGCGATAGCAACGCACCCTAGGGACAGTGATGCGAGCGATTTCGATCGAAGCTTTCCATCACTTGTTGGAGATCGACCGGAGTGACCATGCCTCGTCGGACCATGATCCGAGCCTTCGTGCCTTATCCGAACTACCATCCTGTGGGTCGGATCCTCTCCGACGAGGCTCGCAAGGATCGGATCTCCTCCAAGGGATGCTTCTCCAAGCTCAGATCAGACCGAAGTTTGCAAGGGTCAAATCACTCCGATCTGAGCTCCATTGGTGCCGCCCGCCTTGATCCGAGCCAGAACAGATGTTGTCGGCCCTGATCCGAGCTTCGTGGGTACCGCCCACCCCGGTCTGATCTCCATGGGTGCCGCCCACTCTGATCCGAGCTCCACTGACACTGCCTACTTTGACCAAAGCTGGAACGGGTGTTGTCAACTTCGATCCGAGCTCCACGGGTGCCGTCGACTCCGACCTGAGCTCCATCAATGCCGAGTACCTCAATCCAAGCTAGAACAGATGGCCGGCACCGCCTGAATCGCTCTTCGGTGTCGGCAAGCTCCAGGCTCCGACCAGATCAGCTCCTTCAACCTGATCCGAGCACGGGCCCCCTCCCACGGAGACGACCCAGATCTACCGAGTGATACCAAGTTGCAATCGAAAGATAAGTTCGCTCACCTTTAGTAAATGCATCGATTTCGGTATCGCAGACTTACAAATCTTTTGGAATGAGAGAGGTTCCTTCATTTCGTTACCTTGACTGATCACCCCTTGGAATGACTGCCTTTTTAATGGCGATGCAGAAGTCCGATCTCCAGTCGAACTTCAGAGATGCTCGGATTCGATGAGCTAGGGACTACCATTTCTCGACGGACCGAGGACGAAGTTACTGTGATTCATCCGGCCAAGATCGACTCAGTCAAGATTGGCATAAGGATCGATCCCCTCCTCCTCCAATCAAAGCTTAGCAGGGGTGAACAACGTGGATCCGAGTAACTTTGGAAGGGCATGAGCTCGTCAATCCACCCATTGGCCTATCGATGCCCCAGACCCGTCGGTGTTCAAGCTCGTCAAACCAACAACAGCCAATGGGGCTTCATCCGACCATGATCGAAGCTTCATCCGATGCAGCGTCTCCGTCCAGAAGGCCAGGGAGGTGCGGCGACTGGAATTTCGAGCAAATTTGATCAGCAACGGGCCATCCCAGGAGTCCGATCCGAGAATCTTCAATCAAACGGCAACTCAAGATCAGACTTCTACCCAGCTCGGTGGATCTGGATCGAAGTTGGGGTCTTCGATCGGGGAAATTTCGATGGGACCACCCGATCTCAATCATGTCGGGATCGATCTAAAGACTGTGCGAAGGACGATCGGATCCTCTACCACCTGCCGAGCAGCCGACCTCCCGCTGCCGAGCTGTCGCGAACAGTTGCAGAGCGCCGACCTCCTCGTCAGTGCCATCTTCCTCTTTAGGCAGTACAAGAAGAGGTGGCAGCGCCTCATCTGACTTCACCGGCGGATGGCCGGAGCTCCATCCTTTGTCTGATCGTGGGCAACAACAGTGTGGGAAACAATTGCGGGAATGGATCGGGGTCATCAATCCCATGCTCGAGCCTTTCATCACCGACCCCATGCCCTCTGTCAACCGGACCCCGAACACCTTCACTTCTCAGAGCTCGGCATACTTCTAACCGCCAAGACGAATTCTTGAAGCTCTGCTCGCCCCTACAGAGCAGAATTTGTGGGGCCGGCTCACCTCAGCCGAGCGAATTTTTAGGAGCCCAGCCCTCCTCTACCGAACGAGTTCTGGGGAGCTCAGACCTATCTCAGGAGATCAATGGGCTTTGCCACTACACGAGCTCAAAGCCGAGATACCAGCCATGTCAAGCTCTTGTCGCAAACCAAGTCGAAGCATAGTCGTCCGAGTTCGAGCGTCCAAACAGCTCCTCCGACCGTACTGCTAGGTCCCCGCTTGCCAAACCGCTACTGCATCCACCCGAGCGGGACGAAGTAGTGGCAGAGCGCCACCATGGAATCTTCGAAAATATTCACAAGGTCCTCACCACTTAGTCGACCGTAAGTTGAGGGGCAACTCCCTTTGCCACCGAACGAATCTCCTTCATCGGCCGTAAGTCGAGGGGCGACTCCCCTCGCCACCGAACGAACCTCCTTCGTCGGCCGTAAGTCGAGGGGTGAATCCCCTCGCCACCGAACGAACCTCCTTCGTCGGCCGTAAGTCGAGGGGTAACTCCCCTCGCCACCGAACGAATCTCCTTCGTCGGCCGTAAGTCGAGGGACAACTCCCCTCGCCACCGAACGAACCTCCTTCGTCGGCCGTAAGTCGAGGGGCAACTCCCCTCGCCACCGAACGAACCTCCTTCGTCGGCCGTAAGTCGAGGGGCAACTCCCCTCGCCACCCTCGCCACCGAACGAATCTCCTTCGTCGGCCGTAAGCCGAGGGGCAGCTCCCCTCACCACCGAACGAATCCCATTCGTCGGCCGTAAGTCGATGGGCGACTCCCCTCGCAACCGAACGAGTCTCGGACTGACGATCTATCGTCCCCAGCCAACTCTGCAAGACGGACCAAAGTTTTTGTAGCTTCTTCCCCATTATACTACATCTCCCGACCTCCACCTCAACAATGGTAGAGCTTAGAAGATGGGGGCTGTTGACAAATGGACTATTCTGACCGGGCCCGGAAGAGCAAAGTCAACTATGACTGGTCAATCGGATTACTACGACCTTGGGGCCTCGGCCCAAGGATCTCACGGGCGGGTCGCGATTCTCCACCCATGACGAAGGCCCACTTCCTCAGTGGAGGAAATCGAGGCCCAAATCAAGGAAGCATCCGCCAAATATGGCAACCGTCCAAGGCCATCACTCTCTAGCCATCATGGCTCGGCCTAATGGCTCAGCTTAATGGCCCGACTTAAATGGCCATCACTCTCCAGCCATCAAGGCCCGCCAAATATGGCAACCGCCCGAGTCCATCACTCCAGCCATCATGGCCACCTTCAGGACATTCATCTCCTCATCAAGATGGGCGCAATTAGTGGAGGTCAAAACTTCCCACATTTGCACGTCCCCATGAATGATGGCCATGATGTCACATCATGGCACATTATGAGGACGAGTCACCTATATGAGGGGAGGATGGTCATCATCGCTAGGGGGGCTTCACGATCTAGAACGGAGGTATCACCAACTCCATCTTACACCTTTTTCCGCCTTTACATATTTCTCCTCCATAGCTCGGCTCGAGGATGGGGGCTCAGTCTCTCCGTGAACCGAGCCCGATCCCACCGATCATCCCTCAGACAAGATCTGACTTTGGCATCAGAGGGGATTTGGTCGGAACCAAGGTCTGACCCCCCCTGATGAGCTCTTTTGTCCATTTAGGTCCAGGAGATCCCGCGGCGCCGAGGCTACCCCTCAGCGTTATCACGGTCGGAGCCGAGCGCCCTCGTCCCCGAGCCCGTTCGTCTCCACCACCAGAAGATAGTCGCTCTGTCGAGGACATCCCTCGATGCCAGGAGAGACCGAGCCCGAGCGCATCCATCCGAGCCGAGGCTTCCCCTCAGCTCCATGCCGGCCGCGCATCAAGTTAGACAACCGAGGCTACCCCTCGTCGTCTGACCGTCCGAGGCCGAGCACCTCACACCGGGCCGAGGCTTCCCCTCAGCCCCCCAGAGGCCGAGGATCCAGACCCGGCCCAGCTGATTCTGCGTCAACTACATCTCTGATTCACGTCGCGTCAACGTGCGCTCGACGCACCCAAGGGACCTTAATCGGCCCCTTGACCACGTTGACCGGGTAGTCCACGGTCAATGATACTGTAGTGAGAAAACACTCTGAAACAAAAGCCTATTGAGTATAACGTATGAAAGCAGTTGGCATGTTTTTAGTTCAAATATTGTATGTTGACGACATGTTGATGGCCTCTATTGAGAAGGAGATAGTTGATGCAAGAAAGGGTTGGCTCTTATCTTACTTCAACATAAAGGATATTTACAAAGAGAATTAATCCTAAGAGTTATGATCAATTGAGATTGGCCTAAGAGGCTCCTTAATCTCTCATAAGAGATATACATAATGAGAATCTTAGAGTGCTTTAGAATATATAACGCAACGCTTATTGACACACATATCCTAAAAACCGTAGCAATATCCTTAAGAATTATCACATGACTATACAAAAAATGAAAAAAAATATCGTGCATGTCCCTTACACAAGCACAATTGCTGACACACTGGACCTAATTATAAACAGAACAAACTCAGTGGACCTAATTATGAAGACTAGCAGATAAACATAAAAATTACATTGATATATGAAAAACTAGATAACATTCGAGATTCAACCTTACCCAATCCACCAATTGTGGAGTCCGGTAATATAAATGTTGATCTCTACAAGATTTGGACTCAGGAATGTATCACTATCAAGTGCCTCATGTTAGCCTCCATAAGTAATTTAGTTATAGAGGAGGCATTAGAACATGAACATTCGGTTCATATTTTCCATATATGGGAGTTAAGTAGAGAGTATCTCGAATAGTTGGATTTGATACTTCGAGGAAGTTGTTCCAAACAAAGATGACAACTAGAATCCCAGTCCAATACCTAGTCCACAAGATGCGTATATTTGTTAAAAAGTTGGAATTGTGGGGGTCTATGTTAGATAATGAATTATTTATTGATATATTTCTTTAGTATCTTCCTAGTACATTCTCTCAGTTCATATTGAATTTCAATATGAACAAGTTGGATGTACACTTCAAGAACTCATGAATATGCTTAGGCTAGTAGAGAGTTTCTTTTTGAAGGAAAACATGATGATGGTTACTTGATCTTATTCTTATCCTCAGGCTACACGCAACAAAAATAAAAAGTTTACTAAGGCTAAGCGCAGTATTAAGAAGGTAAAAGCAAACAAAGACGAGGTTGCTAAGGGAGAATGATTTTTTTGTCATAATTTTGGGCTTCGGAAGAAAAATTACAAGGATTACTTAGAATTCTTGTAGAAGAAGGGACATGGTGATATCTTATCTTTAGGTGTATGACATTCAAAACATACCCGCTATTTCTTCTACTACGTCGTCATTGGATACTGGATCAGGTTCATACATATGCAATTATTTATAAGAACTGAGAAAAATTAGAAGGCTCAAAGATGGTGAGATGACTCTATAAGTGGGAACAAGAGCAAGTGTTGATGCCGTCATCGTAGTGGACTTTCATCACAGATCGCCTAATGGCAATGTTTTGATTTTACGTAATTATTTTTATGTACCAAATATGATATATAATATCATATCTATTTCTTTATTGTATAAAAAGTATACAAATTTATTTTGAAGGATAATATTGTGAACATCTTCAATAAAGACATCTTGATTGGATTTGGTACATTTAATAATAGAGTATATGTTTTGAATGCAAGCATTATACTTAATGTTCAAAATTTGACTAAAATAAATACCCCAAGTACAAATGAAATTTATGTGTGACATTGTAGACTAGGGCATATTGGTGAGAAAAGACTTATTAAGTTGTATAATGAAGGATTCTTAGATCCTTTTGTTTTTGAACCATATGCAACTTGCAAATCTTGTCTCAAAGGAAAAATGACTAAAACTCCCTTTGTAAGACAATAGAAAATAGTTAGTGAACTCTTGGGGCTTATACATACTGATATGTATGTGATTCGGGATATAAATTGCATATTCCCCCCCATTTCTGGGCATTTTATGTGTATATCATGTTATTTTGGCTTTAATAGGGGCGTATTTATGATATCGTGATTTATTAAAGCTTATTCGTATTTTATACATAAAATGTGGTTTTCATGGACTAATTTTTGCTCCCAGTATTTTTCAGGTACTTCTGAGATTTTTCTGGATTTTCTGGAATTTTTCCAGAATTTTTGGAAATTTCCATATATTTTTCGGGGATTATTGGAGCTAGAAATGGATTCTGGAATTTTTAAGAAAACAAAATTAAAAAAAAGGATAAAGCCCACTTTTGCGGGCCAGCCCGCTGGCCGGCCAGCTTCGGGCTGCTGCGCTGTTAATAAAAAAATAATAATTTAAAAAAAGCCCAAGAGTGGGCCGGCCCAGCGGCCGGCCCGCTCCTCTGTTCGATCCCCGCGCGCGCTTTTTTTTAAAAGTTTTTTTATATAAGCGGGCCGGCCCAGCAGCGGCCGGCCCGCAATATTTTTTCACCCGCCCGCTTGGTTGTTGGCGGGATTTTGAGCGGGCCAATGGCCCGCTCACACGCTGCAGTGCGCGCAAAGCAGGTTCGGGCGCCGCCCGCAAGCCCGATTAGACCTGCAACGAGTTAAACAGAGCCTGTTTTGCGAAAATAGGGGGGCATCTTCATCTTTCTCGGCCAGCAGCTGTTTTTGTGGGCGTTTTTTTATGTTTTTTAGGGTTTGGGAGCTCTTGGAAGGGGGAGGAGGCCATGGAAGCTTGAGGAAGCTTGGTGGAGCTTGGAGAAGCTTGGAGATGGCAATTTGGAAGATGCTAGGGCTCATTTGGGTGAAAGCTTGGGTGAAATTTTTCCTCTTTTTCTTTGTATTTTAACATCTCACTTTGTATTGAACTTGGGTTAATTTTGAATGTAATTTTCCTATTGTTTGCTATGATTGTGAAGTGTTGATTTGGTGTGGATTGTGACTCATTAAGATTGGTAGTTAATCTTGCCCTAATTTCCCCTTGCACATTTTCATTGTTAATGTTGGATGTGTAATTAGGGCACAATTTTATTGGCTAAGACCCGAGAGGGCACAATTTGAGAAAATACTATGCTCTTAATTTGATTAGTGCCATGATAATACGTCCATCCCTATTGCAAATTGTCGTGTTCATGAAAGCTAAACTTTTCGAATGGGCTTCCTTAGCCGGATGACCAATTGAGTTATGTTGGTAATTAGGACTTGATTAACACCAATTTTTAATGAACCCACAACCCATGCTCTCTCTCCTAGCTATCCTAACTCCACCTTCGGCTCTCTAACCCTACCCACTTAGGTTAGGATTTTTAATTTCTTCACACGTTTTTTCCCACACTTTCATCCACCGTTAATTGAGGTTGTTGTTTCACGCTTTATTTTTCTTTGTCCATCAATTTTGTGAACGTAGAACGACTTGTCCATGTGATCCGACCTGGTACTCACCGGCTATTTTTATATTGCATTGACACTCCTACGCTTGGGAGGTGAACGTTTTCATCCTACTTGGATTGTGTACGTCTCGCGGTCAACCAATTGGCGTCGTTGCCGGGGACAACGATTTCTATTATTAGCATTTCTTAATTGATTTTGAAAGTTTAGTATGGCACTTCTATCTCTTAGTGTGTGACTTTCCTTTTATTTATTTTTCTCTTATTGAGTCTTTTGGTTGTTTATTTTCATTTTCTTCGAATTTTTTTTAAACATGGCATCATCTTCAGATTTTTCGGACGTTGATTTGGAGGATATCCCACTTCCGCCATACTTTCATGGCACAGAGTGGGAGAACCCTCATTTACATATTAAAATTTTTGAAGATTGGATGTATGCATGTCTTGGTGGGAACATTAGCGATGATTGCATATACTTCAGTTTTTTTTTCCTCTTCGTTACAAGATGATGCTAGACTTTGGTTTGATTCATTGCCTCTCGACTCACATTTTACTTGGTTGTCATTTCAGGCTGAATTTCTCCGAGTATTTTTGCCTATCTTTTTGGAGCAGGTACAGGGGCGGCAGACCATGGAGCAGTACATAGCGAGCTTTGCTCAAGCTGAATGGGAGGCCTACCATCAGGCTTGGCAGAGGTTCACTGATTTGGTGCTTGCGTGCCCACACCAGAGTTTCCACGAGGATCATCTCCTGCAGATATTTTATATTGGATTATCATCATCTGGACGAGATTTCGTGCAGATGAGCTGCGGTGGGGAGTTCTTCGATTATTCGACCGAGGATTCATGGTGTTACCTGAGGGACCTTGCAGGGTGGGAGCAGACTGCGCCATCTGGAGAGCCGACACTTGGATATGAGGATGATGGCCAGTCCCAGTTTCCACTTCAGGATGCAGAGCAGCAGGTCCAGTACCAGTCTGAGGAGCCACCTTTGGGCTCTTTTTCTTGCGACCCCATGTGATACAGAGCATATCAGGAGGATGGGTTGCATGAGAGCCAGGTAGATGATATTGACAGATTATATTTTGAGGAGTCGGAGGAGACGGATGATGGAGTGCGTGTCGACCATGACGGTGACACGATGCATTTTCACTTTGTGGTTGAGAATGAAGCGGATGTGCATGATGGCCACGAGCAGTTTGAGGACACCATGGGGCCTGAGCCACAATCCACTTCAGAGTTAGCTTCACATGTCGAGGCAGTTGAGTACTTGGGGAGGACGACTGAGATGAACTATTTCTGGGATGACGAGGGTGATGCGTGCTTGGATTTGCCCGACACGAGTCTACCTCCAGTCCTGTCACATATGTCACTTCCCTCGCCTCAGGATGCGCACTTGCCAGTCATCGAGGAGGTTTGTCAGAAGCAGTTACCCATTGTGGGGAGTGCCGCAGAGATCATTGATGTTGATATTGATGTCGAGGAAGAGGATAGTGACGGGGATTGCGAGATGGTATACATTGAGCCCGAGCTTCCTCCTACTCCAGTTTTCTCTCTGCAGCCACTTCCACATCCTCCTGAGGCCATGCATCATCCCGAGCCTAGCATCACATTTCAGGGAAGTTCACATCTTTCTTTTTCCTCCACCCTCGAATCAAGTTATTTACTTCCATATCATAATGATTCGGATTATCGTCATTTGATTGTAAATTCTTTTATTCATTTCGACGACCCATTTTGGCAAGCTTTTCACTTGGATGGGCGCTCTCGCCCAATTATTTTTGACACAACCTATCTTCCCTATTTGGCAGGAACCCATCACAAGGAGATGCTCGGGGTTGTGTCGCTTGCCATTAATGCCCGCAATGGAGGTAGGGCATTGGACGGGGCGACGCTCGCGGAGGAGCGTAAGGATATGATTGAGCAGTTGCCACCGACGTTAAACATACGGGATCCGCCATTTGCCAAGGTGTATTCTTTCCTTTAAGTAGTGTAAATAAATAAAAAGTTAGTTAGTTTGCTTTTGCATGTTTGCTTTCGTATTTTTTTCTCTTTTCTAGGATCTTTTGCCAAGATATGATACTCTTCCATCATTGAGGACAATGCTTATTTTAAGTTGGGGGGAGTGTTAGAATCTTTAGGATTAGTAGGATTTTGATGTTATCTTAAAAATTTTTTTTGAGATCCCTCCATGTTTAGCCTCATTCCATGAATTTCATTGCATATCATATTTTGGCCTCCTCGTCCTTACGCCGCTTGCTTTATGTAGTCCCTACATGCGTTCATGCCATGCAATTTTTTCGGATTACTATTTTGGTATCGATTTCATGCTGTTGGATTGGCATGTTTCATTTCTTTTCCAATTTGGAGTCATATGCTAATATGCCATATATGAATCTACATTATACGTCGTGATATCTCTTTGAAATAATTTGGGAATAGTTTGGTGTAAGTGATTGCATGATTTGGGATGAATGGTGTGGTTTTTAATTGGATTGGATGTGGCCATTTGGTTATCTTTGGTTTTCCTCTTAAGGAGTGGGTGGATGAGTTGCTAATTCATGTTGAGAATGAGAATGAAAGTTAATATAAAGTGAATGTTTCTTTCTAATCAAATTGAGTAGCCGGTGCCCCACGAAGCATTGGGGAGGACGCCAAAGATGAGAGTTAGGGGATCATTCCATCCCTTTGCCTATATAGCGTTATCACGTGTATGCAAAGGAGGTCGTATTTGCATTTATGGCGTTATCGCGTGAATGCAAAACATAAACATCAAAAACAAAAAAAAGAAGAAAAAGAAAAAAAAGAAAAATGAATGATAAATGAAAGAATAAGCTTCATGAATGATGCAATCTCATCTCCCACCACTTAGAAGGAATTTCTTTCGTTTTGGCCATTTTCATGAAAATTTGAAACTTTGACATCGTGATATTTCCCGATAAATGCGATACGGTGCTTATTACTTCACTTTTCTTTGAATTGGATTAATGAGAATTTAATTTTCTATTTACTTTCATACATTTGGTATATTGGCATTTGAAATCATTTGGGAATATCATTTTGGATGTGACATGATGATATTGTGAGTTGGTGCATGTTTTTCAATTTAATCCGAATTTTTTTGCATAGTTTGCTAGGGACTAGCAAAAAGCTAGTTGTGGGGTGTGATTCAGGATATAAATTGCATATTTCCCCCCTATTTCTGGGCATTTTATGTGTATATCATGTTATTTTGGCTTTAATACGGACGTATTTGTGATATCGTGATTTATTAAAGCTTATTCGTATTTTATACATAAAATGTGGTTTTCATGGACTAATTTTTGCTCCCCGTATTTTTCAGGTACTTCTGGGATTTTTTTGGATTTCCTGGAATTTTTCCAGAATTTTTGGAAATTTCCAGATATTTTTCGGGGATTATTGGAGCTAGAAATGGATTCTGGAATTGTTGAGAAAACAAAGTTAAAAAAAGGGCAAAGCCCACATTTGGGGGCCGGCCCGCTGGCCGGCCCGCTTCGGGCTGCTGTGCTATTAATAAAAAAATAATTTAAGAAAAAAGCCCAAGAGCGGGCCGGCCCAGCGGCCGGCCCGCTCCTCTGTTCGCTCCCCCAGCGCGCTTTTTTTTAAAAAAAGTTTTTTTATATAAGCGGGCCGGCCCAGCAGCGGCCGGCACGCAATATTTTTTCACCCGCCCGCTTGATTGCGGGCGGGATTTTGAGCGGGCCAATGGCCCGCTCACATGCTGCAGCGCGCGCAAAGCGGGTTCGGGCGCCGCCCGCAAGCCCGATTCGACCGGCAACGAGTTAAACAGAGCTTGTTTTGCGAAAATAGGGGGCATCTTCATTTTTCTCGGCCAGCAGCTGTTTTTGTGGGCGTTTTTTTGTGTTTTTTAGGGTTTGGGAGCTCTTGGAAGGGGGAGGAGGACATGGAAGCTTGAGGAAGCTTGGTGGAGCTTGGAGAAGCTTGGAGAAGGCAATTTGGAAGAGGCTAGGGCTCATTTGGGTGAAAGCTTGGGTGAAATTTTTCATCTTTTTCTTTGTATTTTGACATCTCACTTTGTATTGAACTTGGGTTAATTTTGAATGTAATTTTCCTATTGTTTGCTATGATTGTGTAATGTTGATTTGGTGTGGATTGTGACTCATTGAGATTGGTAGTTAATCTTGCCCTAATTTCCCCTTGCGCATTTTCATTGTTAATGTTGAATGTGTATTTAGGGCACAATTTTATTGGCTAAGACCCGAGAGGGCACAATTTGAGAAAATACTATGCTCTTAATTTGATTAGTGCCATGATAATACGTCCATCCCTATTGCAAATTGTCGTGTTCATGAAAGCTAAACTTTCCGATTGGGCTTCCTTAGCCGGATGACCAATTGAGTTATGTGGGTAATTAGGACTTGATTAACACCAATTTTTAATGAACCCACAACCCATGCTCTCTCTCCTAGCTATCCTAACTCCACCTTCGGCTCTCTAACCCTACCTACTTTGGTTAGGATTTTTAATTTCTTCACACGTTTTTTCCCACACTTTCATCCACCGTTAATTGAGGTTGTTGTTTCACGCTTTATTTTTCTTTGTCCATCAATTTTGTGAACGTAGAACGACTTGTCCCTGTGATTCGACCCGGTACTCACCGGTTATTTTTATATTGCATTGACACTACTACGCTTGGGAGGTGAACGTGTGCATCCTACTTGGATTGTGCACGTCTCGCGGTCAACCAATGTGGAAAAATATCTACATAATCAAGAGGTGGATACTTTTGTTGAGTTTTGAGTCACCACATGCATGTTTTGATGATGAGAAAGCATGTCATCTGCTAATGATATATGAGTGTAGGTATAAATGATTAAAGGATGCACGAACAGCTTGCACGACTATGATTAATTAGAAGCAGTTGGACATAGTTTTTAGACAGCACGGTCGTGTCGATTAGCGACACGACCATACAAGCCGATGCCGGTGCACCCTTACCCTAGGTTTTATGCTTCGGCACAACTGTGTCGACTATCGGCACGGCCATGCATAGTGTTTTCTATATAAGGAATGTCTGTAACGAACTACTGGGATTTATCTTTGATCCAGAACTTTGGCATTAGTGTTTTTGGGCGATTTTCTTTGGCTTTTCTGCTTGTAATCTTGCTACCTTCATTGTAAGAACTCTTTCCCTTTAATCTAGTTTAGCAAATCTTCTTTGCTCTATTATCGCATTGTGTTTGGTCTTGATTGGTTGTCATCTATTTGCTCATTTTTTACTTGCTTAATTATGAACTCCATTCCATTAACTCCACTAGTATTAGCCTAGAATAGTGAGTAGTCCATTAAACTAGGATCATGTAGAGCCCTATTGTAAGGATTGTTCGTAATGGATCGTCCTAAATATCGACTTAAATGTCGATTGTAGTTCTGTTATATGTTGGATATTGAGCCTCATTTAATCCATTCTGTTAGGATGCTAAATAATCTAAATCGGCAAATAACCCTCGGGGTTTGGATTTGACGCCCCTAACGTAGGATTGAATATCTAGTGCCCGGTGCCGACGACCAATCGAGCACACTCACTAGAACTACCAACATCGTAGCTTGCAACTAACCATCGGGACTACGATAGGGATCCAATCTATCATTCAAATCCCCTCTCTCACGGTCAGATGTCGATGTGATGATGATTGAGGTCTAGTACTCATCGATGACTACAATCTTTGGGTCGATAAATTAGATCTGTTGCCTAAATCCTCGCAATAAGCAGCAAAACGCTAGCCCTAGCTCCTTCTCTCATCAAACTTTCTTTAGCTATTTTTCATCTACACTCGCCTTACTCACTCTCGCGGCTACACGAAGCATGACACCAATCTTAGATTTCAATCCCTTGCCTCCTCGTGTTCGACACCCGTTGCACACGACACATTGCTCTTGTGGACATATTTAAAGCACAAAACAAGCTTTTGGTGCCATTGTCGGGGAAGCAATCGACTTGACTTTGCACTGGTTTAGTGTTTAGTAGACCGTGTTTTCTTCTCTTATTTTTATTCTTTTTGATTCTAACCGTACCACTAACATTTGTTTTAGTTCTTATTTGTTTCTTATGCCCAGGAGGTGCTACAGCTCGGGAAATCTAGCACCTTTCGACCCCAAAATTGAAGCAACATTGAGAAGATTAACCGAGGAGAGGCGCAAAAGGGAATTGAAGGAAAGAATGGCTAACGAAACGGAACCTCCGAAGTCTCTCTTGGATTTCGTCATGCCTTCTAGCAAACCGATTTCCAGCATTAGGTGTCCCGCAGTCACAGCAACATATTTTGAGCTGAAGCCCGACCTTATTCAATTTATTCAGTAGGACCAGTTCAGTGGTCACCACTCTGAAAGCCCGAATGAACATCTGACGAAGTTTCTAGAGAAGTGTGACACCATCAAATCGAAAAACGTCTCTAAGGACGCCATAAGACAACAGTTGTTCCCTTTCTCCTTAAGGGACAAGGACAAGTAATGGCTAAAGAGTAATGAAGCAGATGTCTTCACCACATGGGATTCCATTGCAAGGGCTTTCCTCAACAAGTTCTTCTCGCCTGGTAAATCCATGAAGTTTAGGAATGACCTCACCTCATTCGGTCAGCAAGATGGGGTGAGCCTGTATGAAGCCTGGAAGTGGTTTAAAGAGCTCCAAAGGAGATGCGCCCATCATGGGATCCCAGAATGGCTGCTAATTCAGACTTTCTACAATGGATTGAAGCATCAGATAAAGATTTTACCGACTCTACCTGTCAACGAGCCAATGTGAGGATCCGCGCATCCCTCACCGAGCAAACGCTCCCACGATCCATCCTGGGGCCCCACGTGTTCCCCTTGACCACGTTGACCTCCTATCCTCTGGTCAATAATTCAGCGGTGAGAAAACACCCGTAAACATCTGGCGCCGTCTGTGGAAACGAAAAAGCACCCACGTCAAGCAACCACACTCAAGATGATGCAAACACGCCCCTCTTAACATAGGAGAGAGTCAGCGGCAACATTGGCACCAGGGCCAATCCACGATCGCCTGAGTAAGACCTTAGCAACCTGACGCCTGCCCCGTGCGGAAGGGCCAGGGGCACCCTGGACTAGACCTATGGAGACGAATAACAAGGAAGCCGAAGACTCCCCAGCCCGTCTACTCGAACGAGGAGGATGAGGAGAAGGTAAAGCCGTCTTACGATGAGGCACTGGTTGTCTCGGCTATCATCGACACCGTCGTTGTCATACGACTACTCATCGACATCGGCAGTTTGTGCGATATCCTCTTCATGTCGACTTTAGAGAAGATGGGGCTGCGGGCTGAAGACCTGGAGCCGTGTTCTAGGCCTGTGATAGGGTTCACGGGCCACTCCATGCCTATCGTGGGGTTGATCCACCTCCCTGGCATGCTCAGGGAACCTCCAAACTCGGCCACCCTGACGATAGAGTTTGTGGTGCTGAGGATTAGGTCAGCATATAACGGGATCATCGGCCGCCTACTCATCAATGCGACCAGATCCGTGGTCTCGACCCTCCACCAGGTGGTCGAGTTCCTGACCCTGGAGGGGTCGGACAGGTCAGAGGCGACCCAATGAAGCCAAGGGTCTGCTACCAGTTGACTGATGCGAAGTATGCTGAGGAGCGCAGTAACCCAATGGACCTTCTTGACCCGAGATACGGCTCGAGGCCCACTCCTGCGGAAGAACCGAAACTCATTCTGGTCACAGGCGTGGACGGGAGATACGTCTCCATCAGGTTGGGGCTTGACCCAATCCTAAGAAGAGAGTTGATCAGGTGCTTGGAGGCCAACCTGGACGTCTTCACCTGGTCACCCGACAATATGCCGGGCGTGGACCCCCAAGTGATCACCCACAAGCTAAATGCCGACCCTAATTTCAAACTGGTCAGGTAGAAGAAGAGAAACTTAGGCGACGAGTAAAGAAAGGACGCGTCCGAGGAAGTGGAACGCCTGCTTGGCGCAGGATTCATCCGAGAGGTCTGGTACCCGAAGTGGCTGGCCAACGTCGCGATGGTGAAAAAGTCCAGCGGCAAATGGCGGATGTGTGTGGACTTCAGCTATCTCAATAAGGCCTATCCCAAGGACAGCTACCCACTCCCCTGCATTGACCATCTCATGGACAACGCTTCTGGCTATGAGATGCTCAGCTTCATAGATGTCTACTCCGGATACAACCAGGTTCAAATGGACCCAAAGGACAAAGAGAAGACATCCTTTATAATCGACCGAGGGACCTTCTGTTACAAAAATATGCCCTTCGGCTTGAAGAACGCAGGGGCGACCTACCAAAGGATGGTCAACAAGGTGTTTGATTACCAGATAGGAAGGAACCTTGAAGTCTACGTGGATGATATATTTTTCAAATCCAGAGTCCCATCTGACCACATCGACGATCTTCGGGAGACCTTCGAGTAGCTACGAAGACACCGCAGCAGACTCAATCCCACTAAATGCATGTTTGGGGTGAGATCCGATAAGTTCATGGGCTTCATGATCACCAAACACAGCATCAGCATCGAGGCCAACCTAGACAAAATCAAGGCTTTCATCAACATGAGGCAGCCAATGATGATCAAGGAACTGCAGAGGCTGAATGGGCGAATCTCCGTCCTATGATGTTTCCTGTCCAAGTCTGCGGAGAGATCCCACCTTTTCTTCAGGACATTAAGAAAGGCCCTCGCTGTGCCCACCGATAAGAGGAAGGCCGTGTAGTGGGGTGAGAGCTGTGCCCGAGCGTTCACTGAACTGAAGGAGTATCTTTGCAGTCCCCTGCTCCTCACCAAGCCCAAGGAAGGGGAACCGCTGAGCCTCTACTTGGCCTGCACTGGAGAAGCGGTGAGCTCGGTGCTGATCAAAGAAGACGACGGGATACAGAGGCCGGTGTACTATGCCAGCCAAGTCCTGAGGGATATGGATGGAAGGTACAGCCCATGGAGAAACTCGCCTATGCTCTTGTGCTCTCGGCGCAGAGACTCTGTCCTTACTTCCAAGTTCACACAATCCAGGTCCTGACTGACTCCCAACTCCAGCAGAATCTCAAGATGTTCGACCAGATGGGGAGGATGCTGAACTGGGGGATGGAGCTGAGCGAGTTTGACCTCCGATATAAACCGCGGACAGCCATCAAGGGATAAGCATTGGCAGACTTCATCTCCGAGTGCACCGTGGACGGAGGAACGCCCCCCGATGGGACAGCCCCAGACACGGTAACGCCTCAACTTTTATGTTTCCTTTCGACTGACGCCGTACCTGCTGATTGTTCAGGGGACAAGGACACATAGGTAGTCCATATAGACATATTGGCAAGCAGGAAGCGGGGCCGGCATCGTTATCCGACCTCCCGACGGGGACCTCGTCGAGTATGTGCTCCGATTTGAGTTTCCAGCAACCAACAACGTAGCCGAGTACGAGGCCGCCATAAATGGCCTGAGGCTAGCCCGGGCGCTCGGAGCAGAGTCTGTACGTCTCCTCAGTGATTCCAAACTCATCGTCAACCAACTGTAGGGGGATTATGAGGTTCATGAAGAGACGATGCAACATTACCTGACCTCGACCAAGACTGAGCTGTCCAGGTTTTTACATACCGAGATCCTCTACCTGACGCGATCAGAGAATGCCCGCGTGGACGCACTGTCGAAACTGGCTTCTTCCTCCCCAAGGGAATTGGGTCACGCCATCTACGTAGAGAACCTCCAAATCCCCAATACGGAGGTAAAAGAAGTGATGGCCATTGACATGGAGCCCACTTGGATGGATCCGATCACTCGGTATCTCACCAACGGAGAAGTCTCGACGAACCTATATGAGCATCGAGTGCTGGAACAGAGGGCACTCCAATACGTGCTCCATGAGGGAGAGCTATACAGAAGGCATTGGTGAAAATAGATATCCTTCCCTACCTCAAGTGCCTCGGGCCACAAGAGGTTGACTACGTCATCTGGGAGGTCCATGAGGGGATCTACAGAAATCACTACGGGGGCAGGATGGTTGCCCAGAAGATCCTGAGACAAGGATACTACTGGCCGACCTTGGTTAACGATGCAACCGAGTACGTCCAAAGGTGACTGGAGTGCCAAAGGTTCACCAAGCGTGGCTCGTCTCCCCCGAGGGAGCTCATTCCGATAATTAATCCGTCCCTTTTGCTAAGTGGGGAATGGACATCCTTGGACCTTTCACTTCCGGGAAGGGGCAGAGGTGGTACCTGATTGTGGCAGTGGATTACTTCACCAAGTGGATCGAGGCTGAACCACTGGCCTCCATAACCCAAAAGAAGGCGAAGAGCTTCGTTTGGAACTTCATCATATCCAGATTCGGGATCCCTCGGTCTATCGTCACGGACAAGGGGAAGCAATTCGATTCCACATGGTTCAAGGATTTCTATGCGGATTGGAAGATCAAACTCCTATTTTCCTCCGTGGCGCATCCTTAGACTAATGGGATGGCTGAAGCTGCCAACAAATGCATCATCGAGCCTCTTCGCAAGAAAGTAGAAGAAGCCGAAGGGAAGTGGCCGAAAGAACTCCTCGGGATACTCTGGTCATACATGACAACCCAAAAGCAGGCCACAGGTGAAACCTCATTCATCCTCGCCTACGGTGCCGAAGCGATGGTGCCCGTCGAAGTTGGCAAAGAGTCCCTTTGCCTCAAACATTTCGATGAGGAGAAGAACTCAGAGGGCCTGGAACTCAGTTTGGAGCTCGTGGACGAATGACGAGATCGGGTCCTGGCCTCGATCATCCGACAAAAGCAAAAGGTGGCCCGTTACTCACTATTACAAAAAAGACCTTTAATAGCACATGTTAGACAGCGCTTGCCAATTATAAGCACTGTTAATTAGAGGCATATATAATAGACATTGCTTCTTTTTGCAAGTGCTGTTAAAGATCGGAGAATATACATCGCTTCTTTCTACAAGCGCTGTTAAAGGTCAGACAATAGACAACGCTTCTTTCTGCAAGCACTGTTTAATAGAGACACAGATAATACACAGCGCTTCTTTCTGCAAGCGCTGTTAAATGTCAGATAATAGACATCGCTTCTTTCTACAAGCGCTATTAAAGGTTAAATAATATACATCGCTTCTTTAGTATAAGCGATGTTACAGGTACACCATAGACAACGCTTGTACTAAATAAGCGCTATCTATCTGGGACCTTAGACAGCGCTTGTTTAATACAAGCACTGTTAAAGGTCCCAATAGACAATGCTTCTGTAGTACAAGCGCTATTAAAGGTCCACCATAGACAGCGCTTGTACTAAGCAAGCGCTATCTATCTGGGACCTTAGACATCGCTTGTTTAATATAAGATTGTTAAAGGTCCTAATAGACAGCGCTTCTTTAATACAAGCACGGTTAAAGATATTATACATTAATATTCACACATCAAATGAAAGTTTATGGTATAAAAATTGATAGAAGAAAAATTGAGCCCGCTGCTTCGTTTCCTCGAGCAACCCAAGCCATAGAGGGAAAAACCAGCAAAAATTTCTGCATCGATCGAAACCCAGAAAATTGTTAGCTTTAACCATCGATCAAATCAAAATTTTTGCATCGATCAAAATCATCAACACCCTAGAGGGAAAAACCATCGATCGAAACCCTCTTCGTGCGCTCGATCGAGCGAACCAATCGATCGAAACCCAGAAAAATTCAGCGTATTCCCACTTCGTGCGATCGATCGAGGGAATCAAGTAGCCAAAACCCAGCAAAATTCTGCGTCTTCTCTCTTCGTGCGATCGATTAAGGGATTTGGTTCTTCGTTGACTTTACCGTCGCTCAAGAAACATACACTGCTCTCAGACAATGGCTACTGGGCAGAGTGTTGGCAGGTTCCCGTATGCACCATCTTAGTCGTCGCCCCCGCGGCTGCGGCCGTGGCGCTGATCTTCCTGTCCGAATCCGAGCCGGTAAGGGCTTCGGATCTCTGGAAGCCCTGATGGAGGCGGCTCCACCCGCGGTGGCTCCTCGCCTACCGAGCCGCTGCCTACGTCGCAATGTCCTACCCTTTGATCGCCATGCTTCTCAATCGCGGCTAGAAGATGTTCTATTTCTACACCCAGTGAGAATTCTCCCCACATTAGTAATTTTTCTAGCCTAATTTCATTGCATTTCACTGAAAATGCGTAATTTTATATCAGATACATCTAGTTGTGGTTGTAAAACTCGATAAATTGTGGAATTCTATTGCGTTGAGCGTTCTTACAAATGAAATCATAGATAAATTGTTGAAAAAGATACAATTTTTAAAGAGTTACCATAGATTTATATTGATTCTCTATTCTCTGATTTGCAGGTGGACATTTGCATTAGTTAACATCTATTTTGTGGTATGCTCCTCTTGAAATTTTAGGGCATTGTCATTGTTAATTTGTTGCAAAGTGTTCAATGACACTGCATGCTTGTAGATTGCAACCTTGGAACCAATTCATGGCTGCTGGATGCACTCAAGACGGCATTCCACCGAAAATGAGCATGGGGTGAGAAGGCTTTTGTAAAGGGACTTCGAAGTTAATCTGCCAGAGATCTTGACATACGGAACGCACGATATCATCCATGATCAAGTTGCCAGGAGATCTTCGAAGCGAATCTGTTGGGATCAAGTTGCATGATTATCACGAGCTTGGGGAGAATGAGGAGGTTGCTGGGTTCTGGGGGTACGCAATGCAAATCGTATACCAAGTAAGATGAAAGTTGGATTCCAAGCCATGGCAAATGGATGTGGATGATGAATCTTATTTGTTTTATGTTGTAAATATTTATGCTCTCCTTGAAACAGGCTAGCGCGGGTGCTGTTTTTTTATGGACCTCGCATTTTGGGGTCTTTTGGTGCCATTTTCATCGCCAGAGTATCTCAACCTCAACCCAGTGAGTATCCCATTCTTCGTTGACTTTTGGTTCCATTTGCATCTTCTGCTCTCATGGAGTAATTTAATTTCTCTTGGATATAATTACTTAATTTTTTACAGGATTTTAAACCACATTGGGGTTGATAGCTGATTTCCTTGGTCTCATATGTATTTTTGCAGAATGTGGCATCATTGGAAATGGGTGCATCATAAGCTACAGATGACTGCAGATTCTCCTTTAGGGGCCGACAGCAGCAACAGCTGTAGCTGGATAACTGGGGAGATTCTGGCGTCGCGGTAGCTAGCCCTGCCATTGATACATCCACTGATGTCGACGCAGACATCCCGAATCGAGCTGTATGTTTCTATTTGCCTAGTTTCATATCTGAACTGATTTCCTTGTAATCCAATGCTTTTGTCTCATTGAGGCGCATTCTGATCTTATGCTTTCAGTTTGGAGGTGCTCTGCATGGGGCCATTTTCTCTCTTGATTATTCTGTTGTGTCGCAGGATAAAACAAGGGATCACATGGTGCATTTAACTTTATGTTGTTTATTTTTATTTTGATGCAAGTTTTATTTAGATGCATTCGCAGTAAAAATTTTGATGTTCTTAATTTTTGTGGGGGAAAATTGGGATGTAGATGCACCATCGGCTTGCTCAGAATTGGGAGGCTGCCAGGAAAAGCCGCCTGAGGAAAAAGGTAATATGTTGCCGTTAATAGCATCATTCTTACAATTTCCAAGTTTTTAACACACAAGGTGTAGCATTAAACTGCTTATCTTAATAGTCATGTTACTGTTTAAGGAGATTTGAAAGGTCCATTAGGTTCACAATTCCTTGGTTCTTATTGATGTTAATATTATTTAGCTGGATATCAAGTACATTCAAATGCATGTAGCTAAAATTTAGTTTGCATTCAGTATGTATTCTAGTCAACCTTTTGGTGTGAATTTGCTGACAACATTTAATTATCTAGTTCTGTAGAATTCTTGAATGCTTTTCAAGTTGTAACTTCATGCCCAAGGTTTGAAAAATGAAGGGTTAGCATTGGCTCAATGGATAGAAGAACTTGGCTTTGATAATGCTTGAGAAAGCTTCATCAAACTTCAATTATTTGAAAGTGCATGTGTGCCATGCTCAAATGTATATAGTATTACTGTTCATGTACATAGATTAATTATGCTCTATTAGGAGTTTACAAGGATATAATGATGCATTTTTGTTGACGGAATGATGCTTGCAGCTTATATGCATGTATGAACATATTTAGCTTTGTGCAAGCATCTGGACTAGTATATCTTGTTCATACACAAGTTTGGGAGTACATATGATCCTGTTGATGCACCCATGGTTCAATGTTTTTCACTCGTCAATAATTTCTGTTGTTTTCCCATCTACTTGTTAAATTTACCTAGAAGTTTTGTTGCCTTTTTAAATTAATATTTAGTTATATTCTTCTTTCATCCTGTTTATGTTCTACCTAACATTATTATTGGTACTAATTATATACATCTTGAATAATGCATCCCATTTACAAGCCAATGGTTGACCACAAAAACATGGTCTTGTAGAATTATATGAAAATTTTGATGCAGAATCAGTAATCAAAATTTGTATAAACCATGCTATTGTTCCATGTCTTGTATCTGGAAGTTAGATACTTAAAATTTAGGCTGCTTTGTTCCATGTCTTGTTGCCAATACTTAAACCTCTTTTTTATGTTTCAGGAAACTACACCCTTAAGTTTGCGGATGACTTCGCCTACACCGTTTCAGTAAGCCTCTTCATATATTTTTTCCTCGTAGTAAAACTTACGTATGTACTGAGTATGACTACGAATCTACTACAAATTCCTCAAGTTGATGGCAGTGTAGCGTCAAAGCAGGGCCTTCGATTTGTGTTTACTGATGGGTCAAGGATTATATTTTTAATTTGTATATTCTAATTTCTGTAGGTTATGATCTCGGGCAGCAGCCAAGCAACACAAGGAGGACAAAGAGAGGAGAATGGAGCTGAAGAGAAGTTTTGATTTCGATTCTTGTTTCATCGTATCATAAAATATTTTCGCTGCAGCTGACTGCTGTTTAACGGCTGAAAGCTGAAGGAAAGCCAGAGGGATTACAAAACCCAGCCAGGTGCTACTTTTAACGAATCCAACTTTTTATTTTCATGCTCTTCTAATCCTCTGATAATTGTTTCCAATACAGCAAAAGAGATCGTTCCTCGATGAGCATGTCAGTATTCTTGTCGCTAGCCTTCATGTCTTCAATATGGTCTCTACAACATCAGCAGTCCTTTGCAATTAGGCCGTCATCAGACAAAATCATATAGCATGACAACGACGACATGGCGACGATCTCCCCGGCGATGTGATCGCGCCCGGATATACACCCAGAAAACGACTGTAGTTTTACCGCAAGCGGACGGCATAGAGGCGAGCGGGTATCAAACTCAGGGAGGACAATTGACAGTATCCTATTTTGATTACCTAGCTATCAAGAGAATAAGAATAGTTTTGATGGTAATGTCACAATCGTTCAAATAGCAAGTAAATATCAATATAATAAAACATCTAGGGATATGAAATCCCCACTACGGACCGTCTCTCATCCTTGTGAATCATGAATATCAATGTTGCAAAGCTTGAATGTAGGTGAACTAGTCACAACTTAATGTAGAACCAAGCTCACGCTCTCGCGCTATTGCCGGTCCATAGCAACCTAGATTAGGATCCACTCTCGTGCAAACCCTTACCTAAACCACTGCATGAAGATCTACATCATCGTCCAATCGCAACTCGAGCACACTCTCGTGCAAATTCAAGCAACGATCTAGGTTATGATAGTTCGTATTCGTCCAATCTCTTGCAAACGAATATTAGCATAGATTTATAATAAAAATCCTAGCTTTGGTCCAATCTCTTGCAAACCAAATATAGAGAATTTCAATTATAAACCTAAGTCGAATATCTAGGCCTTCTCATCAATTGGGATCCAATCTCTTGCAAATCCCAATCGATGGAAATTCCTAGCTACTCGCAAAAATAATTATCAAAACCTAACCTTTCTTTAATCCGAGCAACAAATCTATACATTCATCACAATTCAAAAGATCGGGTCCATAGGGTTCATCCCCATGCCCTAGAACGACAAAACTACTCACAAATCATCATAAAAATCTCAGAAATAACAAATAGAATCATATCACAATTCATTGCAAAGAGGAGATAATTCATAAAAATAAGAGTTTTAGTAAGAAAGAACAAACCAAAATTGTCGCCTATAATCTCCAGCTGCGATTTCACAAAAGAATAGCCGTCAAAAAACAAATAGAAGTCTCTCTAAAACTAGGGAAAAACTAGGTTTAAATACAAGCCAAAATGGTCCAAAAAATCGTGAAAAAACTACCCCTGTGCAGTCCAGAATTCGTAATCCTCGCAGCAGTCAGAATGCGTCACTCGACCGAGTACCAATGTCACTCGGCCGAGTGACAGGCCCAATAACAAAACAGAGAATCTGGGGGTTCGGGGGTCTGTCTCTCTGACTGACTCGGGCGAGTAGGCTTCTTTACTCGGTCGAGTAAGCAATCGTACTCGGCCGAGTGGGCTTCTCAAAATTGTACAGTAACTTGGCCCTTTCTCGGTTGAAAATCCCCCTGTTCTACTCGGGCGAGTGAGCTTTCTCACTTAGCCGAGTAGGTATTCTTGCTCGACTGCGGAAACTTTGAAATTTTGATGTGCGTATCTGTTTCACTCGGCTAAGTACAGCTTCTGACTCGGCCGTGTAAGCAATCTGCTCGGCCGAGTGAGCTGTATTTGTCTTCTTTTCTTCTCCTCCTCGCCTCCTCGTCGCTTCTATCGAATTCCTTCCTCCTCCGCTCATCATCAAGCATTGATAACTCCTCAAATAAGCCGTGGGCGACACTCCGAAGTGCGTGAAAATCCTTTTATCTCGTTTTCGTTCCAAATCGCTCCATATCTCCTGAAATATGACAAAAACAAGAAATAGTAAAAAGCAACGCGATATCATCGAATAATCGTGGAAAGTGCAATATGGGCGATCGAAATGACATGAAAACAAGCAGAAAAAAGGTGTGAAATAAGGAGTGATCATGATGATGGCCTTCTTTCGTGGCAAGAGCAACAGGACGGCTCCTCCGACGGCCCACAACTCGATGTTGGTACTCAAGTGGATGCTTCCCGTGCCGGAGCTGCCATAGAGGGATAACGGCGTGAGGACATTGTGCTAGTGCGAGGCACCGTGTGCGTGACAGTCGGAATTGGCTTGCTCGTCACTACGACAATGGCTTATCTACACCACGGCCGGAGGTCGAGGCCGGAGGTTCGGTTAGGAGCAGCATGAAATGTACATAATTTACAATGTAACATGAAATGTTTTAAAGCAAACAGATGGAAGATCTGATCAGTTGAAGGCATTGGTCGGTAGCATTTCTTTACAAGTTTTACACAACATTGTAAATATAAGCTCATCCAATCCATTTACAGATTGACGAGGTATTAAGTGCACAGCAACATACAGCCTGCCTTCCATCTATTTACAGATTTAGTTCCTTTTCAGCATGCACGGCTCTTTTCCCCCTTTGTTTCTCTTTAGATTTGAGAAAACCATACACATTCCACTTCATTGCAATCACATGCTTGCCCTTGTTCCTGGTATTCTCTAGATTTGAAGGTCAGAAGGCCAAAGAGCAGATGCAGTTTCAAGATCAAAATATTTAACAGCGCTTGTTTAGTACAAGCAAGGTCAAAGGTCTCAATAGACATCACTTCTTTAGTACAAGCGCTGTTAAAGGTCCACCATAGATAGCACTTGTATAAACAAGCGATGTTAAAGGTTCTAATAGACAGCGCTTCTTTACTACAAGCGCTGTTAAAGGTCCACCATAGACATCGCTTATATAAACAAGCACTGTTAAAGTTTCCAATAGAGAGCGCTTCTTTGAAACAAGCGATGTTAAAGGTCCACCATAAACATCGCTTGTATAAACAAGCGCTGTTAAAGGTTCCAATAGACAGTGCTTCTTTAGTAAAACCGCTGTCTATGGTGGACCTTTAACAGCGCTTGTACTAAAGAAGCGATGTCTATTGAGACCTTTAACAACACTTGTACTAAACAAGCGCTGTTAAAGGTTCCAATAGACAGAGCTTCTTTAGTACAAGCGTTGTATATGGTGGACCTTTAACAACGCTTGTACTAAAAAGCACTGTCTGTTGGGACCTTTAGCAGCGCATTAAAACCAACGCCCTTTTAGCAGCGACAAGATAGACAGCACACAGAAGCGCTATTAAAGAACTTATTTAAGCGCTGTTAAAGATCCCTTTTGTAGTAGTGGTTACTCCCGGGTGAAAGAGAGGAGCTTCCAGCAAGGGGATCTGGTCCTCAGGAAGGTGATCTTCAGCACGGAAGTTACCTGCAAAGGGAAGCTTGCAACTAAGTGGAAAGGGCCCTACAAGGTCACCATGTCCTCGGCCCCGCGACTTATCGACTCGCCACCCTGGGGAGGATAGGCTCTGACTCACACCTGGAACGTCGAGCACATGCATAAATACTATCAGTGAGTGTGTATGGTGTTTTTTCATCCTCCTATCTACGCGAGTGTATCGAAACGATAAAGCGACCATGAATAAAGATCTCTTTTCACCTCTATTCGCTTCACGAGCCCAGCTAGGGGGCGAACCCCACTAGCAGAGTACTCTTAAGGACCGACCGTAACGCTGAGGGTGACTCCCCCAGCAGGGCCAACCATGCGACTGATGATAAGGCTCGGGGCAACTCCCCCAGCAGATCATTCACTGGACCGACCGTGAGGCTGGGGGCAGCAGGTCGGTCCATTGATCCGTTATAAGACTAGGGATAGCTCCCCCAGCAGGCTAACCGACCTGACTAACTATAAGGCTGGACGCGGCTCCCCCAGCAGGCCGATCACTCGATCGACCGTAAGGCTGGGGGAAACTCCCCCAGCTAGCCAATCCCCGGACCGACCGGGAGGTTGGGGGCTACTCCCCAAGTAGGCCGGCCCATCGATCAGTTGTAAGAATCGGAGTAGCTTCCCCAGTAAATCCGACCCGACAGACCTTAAGGCTGGCGGCAACTCCCCCAGTAGGTCGGCCTATCGATCGACTGTAAGCCTGGTGGTAGCCTCCCCAGTAGGCCGACCGACCCGATCAACCGTAAGGCTGGAGGCAATTCCCCCAGCAGGCCGATCACCCGATCGCCTGTAAGACTGGGGGCAAGTCCCCCAGCGGGACGATTAGTCTTAAGACCGAGGGCAATCCTTCGGTGGCCCAAGCAAGTAGGAATCCGGTGGTTATGCCCTGGCACCAGCCTGGTGGCCAGATCACCGAGCGACTTGGGGAGATTCTTTCAATTCCGTCTGCTCGAATGACCCGACCAGGATTGAAAGAGGGGGCAGACAACTGCGTACAACCATAGCACAAAAAATGGAGCCTTATAACAGCAAAAAGAAAGCTTATTACAAAAATAAACCATGTGAGGAGCTACAAAAGAGCGAAGATGAGAGGCTAATGGGTTAAACCCACCTCCCGCATATGCTTCGGGAGCATCTTTGAACGGGTCAACCGACAGATCGGCGCCTTCATGGTGTACATCGTCCGCCTCCTCCTCACCCTCGGCATTTATCCGGAGCTCCTCGAATCGAATCCCGGCATATGGGAACCTTCGCTGGATCTCAGACCAACAACGGGCGAATCCCCTCTCGAATGCCTCGTACATCGCCCCGGAACAAAGGAGGTGGCATACTCATCCATGGCCTCCTTGGCGATCCGCCTTGGATCCACCGCCCCCAGGTCCTAGATCCGGGCCTCGA
This sequence comes from Scilla litardierei, assembly GCA_030789695.1. NCBI lineage: Eukaryota > Viridiplantae > Streptophyta > Magnoliopsida > Asparagales > Asparagaceae > Scilla > Scilla litardierei. The sequence goes on from CM061133.1 coordinate 160,316,513, forward strand.
GGATGGAAACTTGGCGCTGGTGCTCCGCCCGCTCTTTTTCGATCTCACAGGAGCTCGTATCAAGTCTCGCCAGGATGGCTCGCTCCCTCTCCTTCACCGCCTCCAGGCGGATTTCGAGCTCTGTGGCGTCGGCCTCAACCATCGGACCACTGACCCCTCTTCTCTTGACGGCCTTCATCAACTCGGCTATCCGATCCTTGGCCTTCGACTTCTCAGCTAGCGCCAGAGCCCTCTCCATGTCTGACTTCTCCAAGTCGACTGAGAGCTCAGCCATCTGAGCCATCAAAGACCTTACGTGCACCTCAGCCTCGTGGGCCGCCTCATCTTCATCTTCTTTGGTCGACGGCTTCCAGGCACAACCAGTCCCGGTATCTGAGAGACCCGTGAATTGGCGTCTCATCGAAAGACCGACTGTGGACAACTGTGCCAAAAGAAATAAGAACAAGTTAGAGGCCCTCTGCAAAACTAACCGTTCGTCACGAAAGGCCCTACATGTTGGCCAGCATGTATCACGAAGGCCGCAAGTCGGTCGCCCTTCACCCCGTCCAACACGGATCGGTCCAACAGAAGGCAACAGTTCTCAGCCAGCCGAGCCGCCACCCCACAGTCGAAGAAGACGGACTCTTTCAACCCTACTGGGAAGCAAGGGCTGAGCAACCCCTCCCCCGGACGCATCAGATTGGCCTCGACTGACCTGAACACGCCCAAGGACCGCTCGTAGACTTCCGGGAGCCATCCAAGGGGCGGAGGTGAAGGGCCGGCCCAAGGCCACGAGTCCTTCGTCTGGACCAGCTGAGCAGAATCCTAAGAAGTTGGAACGAACCCGGTAGTGGCATGGGCCCAAGCTTTCTTCCGCTCGTCCCTGCTCGAAGCTAGCGGAGCCTGCCCCCTCGCCCTCTTCGAACCCGCTCCGGGGACCGCGGCCTGTGTTTTCCTTCGGACCTCTAAAACATGATCCCCCTATGCGGGTTGGGATCTGGAACGGTGGCTAGAACAGAGGGTAGGGAGGGGCCCTGACTGGACCCACCGGCACATAAGAACAAGATGAAGAAACAATGTCACTTTGGGGGGTCCCGGATGGTAACCTTTCCGAACTCGGGGTTATGACAAAACTCACCAATAGGCCACATGGTTTTCTGCAGGATTGGGTCGAAGAAGAGGACTTCGATCTTCCAGTCAACAGCAAGGACCGCTAACTGGGTGTTGACTGCCTAGGCCTCGGCGTCGGTGAGGTCCCCAAGCTCAAGGGTCAACGAGCTCGTCATCCCCCACAGGACTGAAAAATCCACCTCCGTCGGGAAGCCCATGAAGACGTACTCTCCCTTCCAATGCTTCAGGGAGCTCGACAGCCCAAGCACCAAGTTCTTCTTTGGACAGACGCTGATGCAAAGCCAGGCGCCAAACTGGTGATGGCTCAGATGAAAAAACTGGGCAAAGAGACGGAGGGACGGCTCAATCCCTTTGAGCACACAAAGCACGATGAACCCCACTAGAGACCCAATGACAATGGGGCAAAATTGGCATAGGGCAAGCCCGTAGGCACTCAGAAACTCAACAACAAAGGGATGGAGAGGGAATTGGAGCCAAAACTGGAAGCTCTATTCCTACACCCTGACTTCACGGGGGCTAGGGAAACAGATCCTCTCACCCTTCTCAGGGGCCCGGGCAGAACACGGGGGGAGGAGATAGTTGGAATGCAACACTACGATCGAAGTGGCGCAAACGGATGACGATCACCCCATCACCTCGGGGGGAACTCCAGAGAGTTCACCACCGTGGCGACGGATTTTCGAGACGGACCCACGAGGCCGACCAGGAGGGGTAGTGGCGTCCGGATGCCCTACACCAGCGGCTGAGGAGGAGGACAACATAATGCAGAAACTGAGAAAGATCCGGGGCAACAGTAGGGGATGAGGGGAAGAGGGCAGCATTGGAAGAATGGAACCCTCGTCCGTCGGACAACGGCCTCCATTTATACCACTCCCTCGAAGTCAATCACTCGATCGAGCCGTCCACCTGTGCATGTGTGTCGGCATCCTACAGGCGTGGCTCTTCGAGCTCCACCCCCAGAGACAGGGGGATTTGAAAACTGGCAGCGCTATGATGATACTCATTCAATACCCGGCCTCGACTGACGTGCCTGTCAAATCCAAATGAATCACATCCCTCAGCCTGAACCGTCAGAATTCGAACTGCCCGAGCGATGGGGGAAATTGATACGACCATTTTGAGATGGCCCATGATCAGAAGGACCAAGCCCACATCGCAAGCAGGCGGCCCTGACGAAGAACGGGCCCAACGGCGAGGCCCCCACGATGACTTGGAGTCGGGTCGGTCTTGACCGAGGCAAACATCACTATCAGCCCACGATTCGTAGGACTAACCGCTCCCCTAAAAGCACACCCCCTTAATCACCATTAAGGGGTCCCATTACGCCCACCTTCATGACCCCTGAGACGCCATCAAGGAGGCAGATCATGGGGGCGGAAGAAGGGGACGTTGAGGGGGAGCGAACATGGGAGGACTCCTATAAAAGGACTCGAGGGACACTTTTCCCATGGGACCAAAAGGCGGAGGTATTCTGCTTACACGACCTTGTCTTCCACCTTACATTTCCTCTCCATAGCCCGTTCCGAGGACTCACGTGTTGGTCTCCCCACGAGCCATACCGATCCCACCGAGCTCCCTTCAGATCCATTCTGACTTTGGCATCGGAGATGAATTGGTCGAAACAAAGGTCCACCCCCCTCCCCCCGACGAGCTTTCTCGTCTATTCTGGGCAAACAGATACAGCGGCGCCGAGGCTACCCCACAGTGCCCTTCCAACCGACGCCGAACATCCTCGACAATGAGCCCGCTCGTCCCCAGAACAAGGAGGTCGCCGCTTCACTGAGGCTACCCCTCGACGAGCCGACGTGAAGATCCGCGTGTCCCTCACCGAGCAAACACGCCCATGATCCATCCCGGGGGCCCCACGTGCTCCCCTTGACCACGTTGACCTCCCATCCTCTGGTTAACAATTCAGCGGTGAGAAATTACCCGTAAACACTTGTTATGCTTATTTATTCAATGCTACTTAATGATAGAATAAAAACTGAATGCAGGAGTCACGCGTACATCCATGAGAAATATGGGTACTATGCGAAAAATTGAAAATTTTGTTCAGAGACGTACCTGTAGAACCCAATGTGTAAATGGCTCAATGAGTGTCAAATAGAAAGAAAAATATATGTAAATATAAATTTTTTTGAATGTTTATAGGTAAATATACGTAAATATATGTAAAGATCATATTTTCTAATGTTTCAATAAGTCCAACTGAATTCCGTGTGCTGAATGTTTATGGTATACTGCTGCAACCTGTGGTTTGAAACAATGTCCCAAGTAAAACATGATAATCGTTAACAGAAGAAGTGGCACACTCATTGAGTGACAACTAATCGGAATGCCTTGTCATCTAAACAAGCTGAATCAATTAACTAACAAGCTATTTGAAATGCATCGTGATTTGCACAAGCTGAAAAAAGGAAGGACTTTCTATGTACCCTCCCATCCACTCATGTCATGTTTTGGTGGTAGGGTGGAATAAACTATTTTATCTTTCCTGTTATGGTCTATTATTGTTTGATAATAAATTATGGGAAACGATAACATTAACTTTATCAAGAGAAATATCATCCTAACAAATCAAAACACTGAAAACTTCTCAATTGAGCATCCAAATCAGGCTTTCCTAGTGTAAGATGGCAATATGATAATGTCTGGATTTCAGACGATAGATGATGCTATTGGTTCTCAGAAGAACATATATAAAAATTTCGATATTTCACCAACGCAAATTATGCATATGATTCAAAGGGACAGTGCTACTAGGAAATCCGACACTCTGAGAGTTGTGGACAATAGGTTTAGCTGGAATACACATAGTGAGCATTGGTAAGAAAACCATGATAAATATTGGCATCCCACCATGAACACATGTCAAAAGAAAGAAATCATTAGGGAGGCCATCATTCTAAGAAAATGTTATAGCAATTATTCTAAAATTAAAATAAAAGAATAGAGATCACGAGCTTTTGTAAAATATCCAATATGCTTTTGTGATTGCTTGTCTTTCCTTACCAAAGGCAAGAATCAACTAGAAAGTAAAAAAAGTAAAAAAGGGAAAAAATCATTAACATTTATGACTGAAAATGTTAGTGTTAATAACCTTAAGCAAAATATATGTGGCACCAATTTGAAGAGCTTAAATAATATTTAAACATTCCCTTCAGAAAATTTGTTCTTAATTGCTAATGCCTTGCCATCTTGAAATAAAAAAATTTGCGCAGAAAAAATCCTTTGTTAACTTGGTAATTCAGACGTTTTCGTAGTTCATTGCTCTATCAGCCATCTCACTATCATACAGGACATAAATATATCGATATTCAAGAAACCCACAATATTCCCAACACTCAGGATTTGTCATTGACCTAATTTTACTAAACGACATTCCCAACACTAGGGTTTTCTCATTGACCAACTTTCTTTAATTTTTCACAAGTCAAACAAATATGAAAATCAAATCATAACGGCATCATAGCTCTCAAAGATAAAAATCAAATAATTAATAACAAAGCAAATTAAAGAAATTACCTATTTCATGAGTTAATAAGCATCAACTTACTAGGGAGATTCTAGGGCTCAATCATGTAGTTGTCGAACTCTCTGATGATATAACTGGGGACATGAAATCTTCCTCTCTCGACCAGATTCCAAAGATAATAACCCACAATGGACATCTGTGGGTCGGAATTGAACGCCCACTGGAAGATTGAGCTCTGCTTGCATTGCCATCAAATTTGAGCCATGAATTCAAGAACACAAGCAATTCAGTTTCCCAAAATACAACCCCAAAAAATACAACAATAAAAAATACATCCCACTTTCGTTCAACTGAAGAAAGCCGTTAGCTTTGTAATTGTTAGTTAAAAAATCTAGACATGAAAAATTAAAACTAAGGGCAATTTCTAAATGAAAAAGGGAGATGAAATTGAAGCCAAGATCGGATTTTTCAAGCAAACCTGAGGGATCTTACCAATTTCAGTGTCTATGATGAGAATCAAGGTCTAATTGGTCTTATAAGAACCTGTAAGAGAGCCAAGAAAAAAATCAATGGGTAACTCCAACGATGGCGATGGAGGGAAGAGCATACCAAAAAGTAGGGAGAGTCGGAACTGCCTAATCATGTAGAATGGTGCAGGCCCTTTGGATTCGATTGATACGACCGAACAGGCTCTCCATCGTTGTCATGCCTGAAACCTTAACCCTGTAATTCAAGATGAAGAGAAAAAGGGAAAGAAGAAGGATAGAGAATTCTAGGGCTATGGAGACGATGGCTTGGAATGAAAGTGGAGTGGGTATCGGCTGGATTTGATGACTAGGCATTTGGTACTAAATCCATTGAGAAATTATAAGCGGGTGGGGTGGGGGGGATTTCGCGAAATATTCCCCATAAAATTTTCGAGATTTTTTCTCTAGCGGGAAAGCGTACTGCGAGTTTCCCCCTCGCTAAAAAACACAAGTTTGCTTCAGAAAAATAACCCGGCTTTTACCTTTTTATCCATTTAAAAAATAATTAAAGTAGCTTAACCATTCCTAATATAATTCTATTAAGACCAAAATAATTATTCGCAGTCTCTTTTTTATTTTTTTATTATTTAAAAATATTTATAATAGGCCAACTTTTTATATTAAAACAAAACCGTTCCTAATAGATATTAGCACCGGTTATAATAACAACTATTACTAATAAGCTTTATTAGTAACGGTTTAAGTCATAAACCGTTACGCATAGAACCTTTTGCAGTGTTATAAAAGGCGGTTTCATTATGTGCGTGGTCTAGGAGCGCATAGCGCTTAAGCGGATTATGCGACCGATTATGTGGTTTACGTGGTTTACGCGAAAATGAATAATTTAGTATATAAATAAACAATAAGTTTATGTGTTTGTGTTTGTGTATATTAAATTAAAAAAAGATAGGAATAAGGAAAAAATCATATCAACCATTAAAAATATGGATTAATTCATACTAAAACATCTGCACCATTATGATGATCAATGCATAAAATAACTAAAGTTTAACGTCTAAAGAAATCTACACACAAAACATAACTATGTAGTTTTACGTCCAAATCTAAAAAGCATGTCAAACATAAGTACTTTATAAATTAAAAAACTAAATTTTATGTTTAACGGGTCGTGTGTTTTTAGTTGCCGATTATGCACCCGCATATTCGCATATGCGGACGCATAACATTTATGCGGCCGATTATGCGGCCGACCACATAATTCGACCGCATCTCTTAATTTTCATGCGGTCAAAAGCCGCATCCTTATATGCGGCCGCATATAACTTGTTTTAGAACACTGACCTTTTGTAGTAGTGTTTCTTGATGAAGAAATGTAGGGTAATATGATAGAACTGGAAGAAGTTCTAGAAACACAAACTGCATAGGATAAAGAGTCAGAACATACACCTTAGCTCTGCTTAACAACTATTAACCATGTAAGAGATCTAGTAGGTGATCTCAATCACCTTAGAGATAATATGGCTTTCTCTTAGAAAGTGATGTTGAGAGTGGTTGAGTGATTGGGCTCAGGATGACGAAAATTATGGTAGTAAGGAGATCAGTAGGTAGCATTAGCAAATAGGTTTCCTCTTGCCTAACCTAACCCATGCTTGACCAGCATTTTTTATGTTAGGTGGGGTCAACCAAATTCAGGTTAACACGTGTGACCTGAATAAAATCGAGGTTAGGTACAACTTTGGTAACATGGCTTGTGTAAACCTAAACCTAAACCAAAATAAGAGAAAAGTAAGGGGAGAGTACCATGAGGTAATAGGAGTGACAATGAGGAATAACAATTAGGGTGATGGTAATAACAAGTTACAAGCTTTAGTAACAAGGTGACAAGAGAGGGATGGGACGGTGGTGATAAAGTGATGGGGGTAGTGATTGGTGATGATAATGGCTTTGACACTGATGAGCAATGAAGAGGAGAAATGATCATCTGTAACTTGATAATAGGATAGAAAGAGAGAGAGAGGATGAGTTTGAAATCAATAGAGTTGGGATGATAAAGGGTGATGGTGGTGATTACAACAATGGAAACGAGGTGACAAGGTGGTGACAAGGAGTAAGGATGAGTACAATGATGAGTGGAAAAAATTAAAATCTAGTTGAGGTTTAAGTGGCTTAGATTTCAACTAGGCCAAGTATGGGTTTTGGTTTCTTTACTCAGCTATAATCCGGGGTTAGATTCATGTAGATTTTTAAACATGTCGTGTCAAAACTAGCTAAACGCATACCCATACTGATACAACCATCCTAGAGCGGCCCAAGAACGAGCAGCCCAAAAACAAGCAGCCCAAGCCCACATTGGAGGCAGGAGGCCTCCAAAAGGAGTTTGGGCCAACCGTCGAGACCCTTGCGAGGACCCAGTATCGGGTCGGCCACGATCGGACGTGTGCTCGGACAGCCCACGCCAGCAGGAGTTAACCATTCCCCGAAACACTCCCCCTTTATGACCATTATGGGACCCCATTAACCCACCTTCATGGCGCATGAAGGCGCCTTAAGGGAGGCGGATCATGCGGGTGGAAATGGAGGGCATGGAGGGGAAAAGATCATGGGAGAATCCCTATAAAGGGACTCGAGGGGCAATGAAGAAAAGGGGCTGACCCCAGATACCAACTGACGGAGGTATTCTTCTCAAATACCTTGTTTTCCACTCTAAATTCCCTCCAATAGCTCGGTCCGAGGATACGCGTAACGGCCACCCTGTGAGCCATACCGGTCCCACCGAGTATCTTTCAGATCCAATCTGACTTAGGCATTGGAGGAGACTTGGTCGGAACCAAGGTCTGGCCCCCCTGACGAGCTCCTTCGTATGTCTAGGTCAAGCAGCCCCCCCGCCGAGGCTACTCCTCAGTGCAGCACATAACGATGCTAGGCTCACCCGGTGTAGAGCCCATTTGCCCCCGAACAGCATCTTAGTCAACCGAGGCCGAGCGTACTCCACAGTGTCGATGCTACCCCTCCACACCATGCTGACCGAGGCTATGCGCTCCAAACGACGAGCTTGTTTGCCCTCGACACGTCGAGTCTACAATTTCCAGGGCTTGCATGAGGATCACAGCTACCCCCGTTGGACAATTGCATGCTTGACGGGACCCAGGGGTCTCATCTGATCCCTTGACCACGTTGGCCATCCAACCCATGGTCAACGATTCTGTAGTGAGAAAACACCCATAAACATCTGGCGTTGTCTGTCGAAACCGAACCAAAACCCACGTTAAACCACCACTTCGCTGGGATGGAACCAGTTTGTAACAGCACGGGGCGCATGCCCCCATCCATGAGGAAGGCGACTATCTCCCGCCCGAGAACCAGAACAACCACACCACTGGAGGGACCAGTGACTCGCGGTCGGTGACCAAAGAGCAGCTCTGCATCTTCGGTCAGGAGACCAATGCACACCTCCAGACACTGGCCGTGATAATTCAACAGCTCGTGGGCGGGCCGTCTCTCCCGGAAGAAGCATTAGCGGACGCCCCCAGTCAGGGATGGAGCCGCCGACCTTTACGCTCGGCCGTGGTCACCGACCACGGTGGCGAGGGTGCCAAACTCGAACGGCGATTCACCCTGACAAACATCGTCCCGGTGCGGTCCCTCACACTGACCTCACCCTGGGGTGAGACTGAGGGAGGGCCCGAATAAGCTGGATACAAGTCAGCTACGGCCTCGTCTTGACGACCATGCTCAGCTTACCAGCGGTCAACCGATCGTTGATCCTCCGGGGATCGACCCAATCGGAGTGAGAGTCCTCATCACAGGAGGCAAAAGAATCGGGAATACAGCCGTGAGAGGAGAAACGCCCGCTGACCAACACCCATCCCTGGTTCGGATGGGCTTCGAGCGAACACCCCCATATGGTCCCATCTGCTCATCTCAGCAGCCCGACCTTCGTGTCGACACGGGGGGACGTCCGGGGGGGGCTCCAGGGGCAACCGTTGCCGGCTATCCAGGAGAATAGCCGAGGCACAGGTGCCCTCCAGAGTCAAGGTGCTGACCTTAGAAAAGTACGACGGCGTGGGGGACCCGAAAGACCACGTGATGTATTATGAGGGGGTTATGGCGTTCCAGGGGACTGACGACACCCTGCTCTGTCGAGGCTTCAACTCCACCCTCCGAAAATCCGCCCAGAGCTGGTACCACAGCCTCCCCAACCGTTCCATCAACAGCTTCGAGGACCTCTCCCAGAAATTCTGAAAGCAGTTTATGGACGGATATCAGGTAAAACCGGACTCAGAACTTCTGTTCAATATGATGTAGGGTCCCGGAGAAACTCTGAGACACTACATGTGTCGCTTTAATACAGAGAGACTGAATGTGGAAAGCTGTCCTGAGCTAGTCGTGAACACCTGAAGAAAGGGCCCCGGCACAGGGGCCTGAAGAAATCGCTACACAACGAGCCCCTGAAGGACCTCACCTAGGTGATAGCCCGTGCAGAACGCTATATGGTGATGGAGGAAGCGCTGGCCGTAGATGACGGAAGTCACCCAACAGGGGTCAGACAGGGCTTCAAGCGAGACAAAAGCGAACGCCGTGAGCCTGATGAATCCCGGCAGGAGAAGAGGGTCAAGGGAAAGCCACACAAGGAGGATGCACGACCCACCCGACTGAACGCAACTCCAGACGTTGTCCTTGCACAGGCTCAGAAAGAGGGATGCTTTGGTAGGCCACTGCCGAAAATGAAGAGACATAGAAGGGATGAGGAGAAATATTGCAAGTACCACAAGGACAACAGTCACGACACCGACGATTGCTGGCACTTGAAGAAAGATATAGAGAAGTTGGTCAGCCGCGGCCACCTGCAGAACTTTGTCGAAGACCCAGTGGCGAACCCTGGAGAAGGGACATCCAGGCAGATGGACAAAGGAAAGAAGGTGAATGTCGTCCAGACAGCCATGCACGTCATCGAGCGAGAGGACACGACGGTCAGCCGTACCCTCGCCCAGGCAAAATTAGCTGGCCTTTATCCTCCCTGTTTTACTTTCCTCCAAATGTACTCCCGGATCAAAGAATGAAATGTTGGTCTGCATCAGTGCAACTCTGCTTCTTCTCACTGTATCTGACACCTCAACTCCCGCAAGTCAGGGGGGACTCCCCTGGTGAACCTACTATAATGATCGTCTGTAAGGCTGGGGGCAACTCCCCCAGCGGGCCGATCCCAAGGATCGTCTGTAAAGCTGGTAGCAACTCCCCCAGTTGGACGATCCATCGATCTACCGTAAGCCTGGCAGTAGCTAACCTAGCATGTAGACTGACCCGACCGTTTGTAAGGCTGGGGGAAACTCCCCCAGCAGGCTGGTCCATCGGTTGGCCATAAGCCTGAGGGTAGCTCCCCCAGCTGACCAACCGACCCGATCGACCGTAAGTCTGGGGGAAACTCCCTCAGTGGGTCGATCACCAGAGCCGACCATAAGGTTGGGGGAAACTCCCCCAGCAGGCCGGTGCATCGATTGGCCATAAGCCTGAGGGTAGCTGCCCCAACTGACCAACCGACCCGATCGACCGTAAGACTGGGGGCAAATCCCTTAGCGAATCGATCACCAGAGCCGACCATAAGGCTGGGGGAAACTCCCCCAGCAGGCCGGTGCATCGACTGGCTATACGCCAGAGGGTAGCTCCTCCAGCTGACCAACCAACACGATCGACCGTAAGGCTGGGGCAACTCTTCCAGCGGGTCGATCACCAGAGCCAACCATAAGGATGAGGGCAACTCCCCCAGCAGGCCGACGAATCGATTAGCTATAAGCCAGGGGATAGCTCCCCCAGCGGGCCAACAGAACCGATCGGTCGTATGGCTGGGGGCAGCTCCCCCAGCGGGTCAAACACCTGATCGCTCATATGACTGAAGGCTGCCCGGCCGAATGGGGCAGATGGCCCCGGAAAGGTCACATCAGATCACCTGGTTAGCCAGTCACTGGGTACTGTTCTTGTTCGACCGACTGTCCGGTCTACCGAAGGCTAGGCATCGCCTGCAACCCTTGGGTCGAGCGGGCGATCGCCTCACCGGAGAAGTGGGCCAGAGAGCACTTGCCTTAAAGGTTTAACCCACCTAGCCAACTTAAGTACCACCATCAGCCACGAGACCAGGGGCCTCCTCCACCGTGAAATATCTTCATCAACAAAGGGAGACAACCAAGAGAACGATTAACGGAAAAAAAATACGGAATAGAAGAACACGACAGCAAGCGAAAAGGTACAAAGACCTGCAAAACAAGTTATGTATTGTTTCCAAAAATTGTTCCTTAATTACAGAGCTAAAAAGGGGCGGGGGAGTGCGTGATCGCACCCCGGATACACGCCCGAGGCGACGGTTGTAGTTTTACCGCAAGCGCACGGTGTAGCGGCGAGCGGGATATCGAACACAGGGAGGACGAATGACCATGCTTGTTCCAATCAACCTGTCTATCTAAGAAGAGAGTTTGCCTTTGGTGATCCTGTCACAATCGTCAGACAAAGTGCAGAAATATCAAATCAAATAAAGAACGTCTAGGGAATGGGGAATCCCCGCTACTCACCGTATCTCATAAATGTGGTTCATCGGTATCAAAATTGCTAGATTAGGATTTTGGATGAACTAGTTGCAACTGAATGTAGAACCAAGCTCACGCTCTCGCGCTGTTGCCGGTCTATAGCTATCCTAGGTTTGGGTCCAATCTCTTGCAAACCCTAGCCTAGGAAAGCTAGCATTAGGATCAACATCATCGTCCAATCGCTCACCGAGCCCAATCTCTTGCAAACTCGGCTCGCGATCTAGATTGGGATAGTTCCTACCCGCCCAATCTCTTGCAAACGGGTATTGGCACGGAATTGTAACCGGAAACCCTAGTATCGGTCCAATCTCTTGCAAACCGATACTACGGAAATTCGATTCCAACCCAATTCAGATTTCTAGGGTTTCCTATCGAATTGGGATCCAATCTCTTGCAAATCCCAATCGGTATGAACTCCTAGCTATCTGTGATAAATTGATCCCAATCTAATCCCTAAACATCAATTCTAGCAAAATTTCTACTAATTCATCACAAATTTGAAGTTGGGCTCGTAGGGTTCATCCCCACGCCCCAAGACGTGGAGATTACTCACAATTCATAGCAAGATCACAAAAATAATCAATGAAATAAGCAAAAGAATTCATCACAATTTTGAAATATGCACTAAAAATAGAATTTTTAGAGAGGAGAAAGACAAACCAATGGAGTTCTTCAATTGTTCCAACCAAAAATCAAAAATTGTCTTCTCTCCAATCTCTAGAAATAAAGCTAAAAAACTAAATCTAAAAAGCTGCAAAAATCTAAGAGAAAAGCTCCCCAAAACTAGGGTAAAAACAGGGGTTAAATAGCCCCCAAAATCGTCCAAAAACTGTGACCAAAATACCCCTGCGCAGCCTGTTTTCCGCAGTTTTCGCTACAGGCAGCGCGTCGCACTCGGCCGAGTGACAAATGTCGCTCGGCCGAGTGAGAAACCCTGTAATTTTCCAGTAAGTCGGGGCCTTCAGGGGTCTCTACTTCGGGGGCGGCTCGGCCGAGTGAGTTGTCGTCACTCGGCCGATGGCTTCATGGTACTCGGGCGGACGGGATAATCCACTCGGCCGAGTGGGTCTTCTGAAGCTCAGGCAGCCGCAAAACAGTAACTTGGAGATTTTTGAAGGGCTTCGTCTGGGCGCCACTCGGGCGGACGTGATGTCGTCACTCGGCCGATGTGGTCTCCGTCGCTCGGCCGAGTGCACAGGTAAATCGTGTCTGATCTGGTCGGCCGAGCGGTGTCTCGCTGGTCGGCCGAGCGGCTCCTCCACTCGGCCGAGTGAGACACAAAAAATGCCCAGATTGCTTATTTTGGCCTCCTCGTCGCTCCTGCGACGTCCATTCTTCTTCCGCTCCTCTCCAACAGCAAAATACCCCTCGGGGAGGTCGTCGGTGACCGTCTAGAGTAAGCGCATCTCGAGATCACTCCAAATCGCGCCAAATCACCTGAAATGCGACAAAAACAACAAATCGTGAAAAGCATCGCAATATCGTCGATATATCGTGAAAAACATGATTTGGGCGATCTAAATGGCATGCAAACATGCGGGAAAAAGGTGTAAAATAAGGAGTGATCAAAATCCCCCAAGCTTGCCTCTTACTCGTCCTCGAGGAAGATAAGTAAAAGGCGAACCCGGTGGATTCGAAAAACGAAAACGGCGAAAAACGAAAAATGAAAAACGAAGAAGAATGAAAACGAAATAAAATAAAGTAGAAAGAAAGAAGCGAAGAGGTAGGTTGCCAGATTATTTTCTCCGGACGTGGGTTCCACTTACTCATATAGCATGCACTGAACGATAAACACATGTCAAAGAATTTTATTTTGATATCATAGTATAATAGTGCAAATAGAAATAGAAAACCCACGAATAACGATATAATTATGAAAAACGGAATAATTCTAGAACTAGCATTGTCTGAAACATTTAAAGCGGTATACGAATCACTGATCACACACTTTTCAATTGAATGCTTTCTATGAGGAGTATAAGAGTATCACACAATAGAATAGAGAGAATAGAAAAGTATGGATTTCATGATATGAATGCTAGGCTTAGATTTCTGGATTTCGTAAAGCTAAAAACAATCTCATTGAGTATAGAATATTACTTAGCCTAGGTCTTCGTGCAACGTCAAGTAATCACTCTCTCACACATCAATGGATCCCCTCCCCCAAGCTTATCTATGAGCATGGTGGCATAAAAAATATTTACATCCCCATTTTTATATAGCTCCAAAAGTGATAAAAAGAAAGAAGAAAGAAAGAAAGTGAGATGTGATCTTTTATTGAGGATTTTTCCTCTTTTCTCTTTTTTTTCTTTTTTTTTCTCTTTTTTTTGGACATAGCATATATACACAACGATCCCAACTCAAAAGAGATAATGATTTATAAGAATATTCTTCTCTCTTTTTTTGAGAGATTTGGAGCTAGGAATGAATAGCGGGGGAAATGCCATATAATAGAATCGCTAGGGGGAGATTCACCAATGATTTTAAAAGTAGAGAAATAATGTTCAAGATTTGTGGAGAAAGAAATAGATATAACTCTCAGTTCACTCTATAAGACATGCACGACAACTTCAGCAGGGTAATCTAATCTACTCAGTTTCGATCACAAAAAAGCTAACTAATCCAGATTTATCATAGCTAACATCATTCAATCATCCTGAAGTGAAGTGTACAATTCATGCATATAGAAGTGATATAGGAAAAGAAATCAGTACTCCAGATATAGGCATTCAATGCGTGAATCTTGGTGTGTTTTCTGTGATAGCATACATATGAATATTCAGACTCAGCTAATAATAAAATTTCATCCATTTTCATGTGGCAAAAGTGTGGGTTACTATCTCTAGATGCAAGGCAAGTCATAGCATATGATATCAGAAATAAAGCCTAAGACATGACAAATATAGCATGCATATAAAATAAGCTAACTCCACGTCGTCATCATCATAGAAAAGTCATCTCTAGCATGAGATGAAAAAGAAATAAAGATAAAGGGAAAATAAAACTATTTACAATGCGGCACACAGAAAATAAGACAAACGTGATGCATGGCAAAATGAAAGAAAAATGGTGAAAATAAGTGCAAAAGCGAAAAAAAAATGGTGTGAAAAAACTAAAAATAAAGGTGGCAAACCGAAAAAGATCGTGAGAACTCACTCCCCCAAGCTAAATGGCACAGTGTCCTCAATGTGCAAAGTGTGGCACACCGAGAGACAAGAAATGTGAGGGGCAAGTGAGGATGCATGCATGGAAAAATGAAAATAAAAAGAAAAATAAAGAAATTAAAATATGATGCGGACATGATGCATGCACAGATAGGAGTGATACAGATATATAAGTGGCACCAAAAACTCTCCCTCTCTCCCAAAAAAGATATATAAAGATATGATCTAAAAGAGAATCCCAGAATAAATGAGGGGAGGGGGGTGGACAAAAATGCAACAGGACCCAGCAGAAACAGGCAGCACAACGGCAAAAATAATCGATGGCATCAAGGGTGCCTAAGAAGGTGGTGTTGCGCCGTCTCCGTCCTGAGGCGGAGGTTGTGTGGGTGCAGGCTGGACAGGCTGCTGAGCGGGTGTGGATGTGGAAGTGGTAGCAGGCTGAGTGGGTGTGGAAGTGTGAGTGGGAACCTGCTGGGTGGGTGGGGGCACGCGGGGGAGACGCTCCAGAACCTGGGTAAGACAGTAGTGGATCTGCGGGAGCAGGTCGAAGCGGCCAGCCATCGCAGAGACGGTGGAGGACAGGGTCCTAAGGTCCCCTCTGAGACCACTCACCGCCCCCTCTAGAGCACGAATGCTCTGAAGTACTGTGTCAGGGGGAGGTGGTGCATAGGGACGCACCGGGCGGGGCTGTGCAGGTCTGGGCTGGCGCACTCTGGTCGCGTAGGTGACAGGCTCAGCGGGTAGGAGAACAAAAGGTGCTGCGCTCGCGAATGTGGGTCTGGCCTCAGTGTGAGGCCGGGGCGGGCAGTGAGAAGCGGAGGCAGCAGCGACGAAAGAAGAATGCAAAAGTGGCAGCGAGGCGGCCAGAGAGGTCAGTGGCACAGAAGTGTGGACAGACGCCACGACACTCTCGGAAAATACAGCAGAGGTGGAGACAGAGGTGACTACCGCTGGGGTGGAAGTGTGTGGTCCAAAAGGTGCAACCCCAGCGGAGATCATGCTAGCCATGGTCTCCACGACCGCGACAAACGAGGGCTCTCCACTCTCAACAAAGGTCGGCGGGCGCTCGGGGAGAGCAGAGCAAAGAGGCTCGACGGACAGAGGGCCGATGGTGGTGGTGACAGCCGCAGAGGTGGTGGAAGTGGGCTCAGCTAAGGTACTCCCAACACCGACAGCGGTGTCAGGAGCGGCGGAAACATCGGGGGTAGGCTGAGGGGCCACAGGGTCAACAGGCACGGCAGCAGGCTCGGCAGGGGCTACAGGGTCTACAGGGGCAGCGTGGGCCTGCTCGGCCTCCTCGGCCGTGAGGACGTAAGCAGCGGGGATGAGGACATCCATCGCAGGGAGCCAGTTAACGTGGGCTGGTGCAATCTGAGTCCGAGCTGGGCTCGGAAGAATCATGTAATCGGCACCGTAAGGGCCGTGCAACCAGACCCAGTGACGCTCACCGTGCGGACGAAGCATCTTCATCCGGGCCATAACATCGATCGACAAAGAAGTGGGGCCCGGGGAAGTCCTCGCCGGTCATAAGAGCAAGCAAGGTGATCAGGCCGCCGCAGCATATCGGTGAGCGAGCACCCACTGATACAATGATGCGGTCTAAAAACCATGCCGCGATATCGATCACGATGGCGGGGAAAAGCTCATCACCATCCCTAGATAGAGCTCTGGGACGTGTCATCGCATAGAGCATGTAGAGCTCTGGCGTAGACATCGTACCCGGCTCATATCTGGCCAAAAAGGTCGTCGCCATAAGACGCTGAGCAATACGGAGGCAGGGATGGATAATGGCCGAGGCCTTGGCCCTACTAGGGTCAAAGGCAGCATGGAGACCCGTAATCCGGGCCCAGAAGGCACCGGCATCGAAGGAAGGTGGGGGGATATGGGTGGGTGCGTAACCTCGGTCGGCCCCAGGGATATCGGGCCACGAGAAGAAGGCTCTCAACTGGGCGAGAGTGACCTGGCACTCCCGGTCCATGAACCGAAAAGAGCATCCCTCGTCGGTCCTGGCGATCGAACTAAGCACCTCAAGTGTCGGGCGGGTAAACGTATCCGCCGACACCTGAAAGAAATCTCGCCAGCCCACGTTGTCGTACAACGTGAGCATCCCCTCTAGTACCCCCAAGCGTCCTAGGTCGGCGAGGTGTGCAAACCTGGAGGGTACGATCGCGCGCTGGGAGATACGCTCGAAAGCGACGCGGTGTGCGTCGTTCCGGAACGTGATCCCCAGCGGCCCGACCAGTGGAGCTGGAGGTGGCGGCTGTGGAGCGGCAGGGAGAGGCTGTGCGGGCTGTGCAGGCTCTGCAGGCTGTGTGGGGTGTGGGGGGCCTGCAGGCTATGCTGGGTGGATGGGGTGCGTGGGGGAAGGAGGAGGAGAGTCCTCCACCTCGTGGGAGGGGCCGGCATCATCCGACCGCTTCCGCTTGGCGGAAGGTCTCCTCGTCCGCGGCCGTGTCCGGGGCGGCATATCGGCCCCGAGCGCGCGCCAAAAAACGTGAAAAGTGCGGCGTGTATAAAATAAAGGAAAGAGTATACCCCGTCACGCCGCGAGTGCTAAGCAGTGGAAGCGTGCGAAGACTGTGCCTCCGCGAAGCCCTAATCAGTCCCAAGAAGCTCCCCTGGGCTCCCCTAAGCCCCCAAAAACAACCTGCGCATGAAATGGAGATATCAGCGGGTAATATTCAAAACGTATGGAGCATTAGGGGTATAACAGATAAATATAGAAATTGATTTGGGTTTAGGGGTCGTTTAACACATGGATCCTCAAAAAATACTCAAAAAGAGGAGAAAAAGGCAATAAAGGCTATACCGGAGGTGGTAGGGGCGGCGGCCGTCGGCGGCGACTCGGGCGAGGCGCCGGAGGTGCTCGGCCGGCGGTGGCGGGCCGAGCGGCGGCGCGAGCGGGCTGGTCGGGCGAGTGGGGGCGCGAGCGAGGGGTATCGGGCGAGGGGAGCTGAAGGGTCGGGCTGTTTGGGGGTTTTCGCGTTTCGAAAAATGTGCCCCCCCCCCTCGCCCCTTATATAATAAAAGTTACGACTCGGCCGAGTGACTAGGCCACTCAGCCGAGCGAGATCAATGAAAATTTCTCCTCGCTTACGCTACGGCCGAGTGGCTTTGCCAGCCTCGGCCGAGTGGAGTAAGTCCATTCGGCCGAGTGACTCAAGCTACTCGGCAAGACTCGCCCTAGGAGGGTATCCGTTTTACTCGGCCGAGTGAAAATATATACTCGGCCGAGTAGCAGTTATTGAAATCAGGAAAATAAACAGAGAGTTGGGTACAGCAGACTTCCCTCGTTCGTGAGCGGCTCGGCCGGACGAACTTGTGTACTCGGCCGAGTGACTGGTATACTCGGTCGAGTGAGCCTTGTCTTCTGCTGTTTGTCTTCGTTTGGGCTCTAAACTCCGTCTTTCTTCCTCCAGACGATTCCATCTTCCTCCTAAGCGTCGAGCGCCTTCTTGGGGCACTCCTCGTCGTCTCGTTCATCCTCCTCATGATGGATTTGCCTATCTCCTCTCCTGTCAAGAAAAATAGGACCCGTTATCACAAAATTTTTGGGCGAACGACTCAAAACACTAAAAATTTCGAAAACAAAAATAAAGAAAAAGTGAAAATAAAACAAAAACCGTCGGGTTGCCTCCCGACAAGCGCTCGTTTAAGGTCGTGAGCTCGACCCCCTATGATTTTCAATTAATGAGGGATGTTTGGTGCATATGAGATGCACCCATCAAACTTTCCGGGGAGAACGCTTGGATTCGGACGTGGCGGCGGCGTGTCCTCCCTCGGTGGTCTCCCGTCTCGAATAGTGTTGGGGGGAGACTCCCCCAAGCTAGCATTTGCTCCGGTCAACGGCTTTACCGGTGACGCCGATTTCCGTGTCGGTGGAGCTTTCTTCGGAGACTCCAATTTTGAGAGCTTGCAGAGCTCTCGAATCCTTGCGACATCAGCGTCGCCTTCATCATTTTCAGCGGAGAGGTCGGGGGAATCATCTATCTTCTCATCTTGGCCTAAATCCGGGCCTTCCTCTAAATCTTCATCGAAAAGGGCGCCAATTGAGTGGGGGATCGCTTCCTCTATCACCTCATCAAGGAGGTATGAAAGATCATCCGGCCGTCCCTTAAGTAGATATATTCTATTGATTTCTCCCGTTGGGACTCCCTCGGAGTAATGCTTGAGTCTCTGACCATTTACCTTGAACGAGGCCCCGTCTTTGCTTTCCAACTCGAAGGCCCCTCCCAGTTGTATGTTCTTAATGGTGAAAGGTCCGGACCAACGTGACCTCAACTTTCCGGGAAATAGTCGGAGCCGGGAATTATAGAGTGAGACCTTGTCTCCTACCTTGAAGTCTGTGACGGTTATGCGGGCATCGTGGAGAATCTTGGTCCTTTCTTTGTAAATTCTCGAGCTCTCGTAGGCGTCTCTCCTTAATTCATCAAGCTCGTTGTTGTCCAAGAGTCGCCTCACCGCCGCACTCTTGTAGTCGTAGTTGAAGGTCTTGATGGCCCAATAAGCGCGGTGTTCCAATTCTACCGGCAAGTGGCAAGCCTTCCCATAAACAAGTCGGAACGGTGTGGTACCGATGGGAGTGCGAAAGGCCGTGCGATATGCCCATAGAGCATCATTTAGCTTCATTGACCAATCCTTTCTAGATCGATCCACGGTCTTCTCGAGAATTTGCTTGATCTCTCTATTTGAGACTTCCACTTGGCCGCTAGTCTGGGGGTGATATGCCATGCCAACTCTATGGTTTACTCCGTATTTCTTTAGCATGGCTTCAAACTTGTTCTCTATGAAGTGGCTTCCCCCGTCGCTTATCAAGGTACGAGGCACTCCGAAGCGCGGGAAGATATTTTGCTTGAAGAACTTGGAGACGACCCTTGCATCATTAGTAGGGGTGGCGATTGCTTCCACCCATTTGGAGACATAGTCGACGGTCAATAGGATGTATTTGTTGCCATTGCTCGACGGAAATGGTCCCATGAAGTCTACTCCCCAACAATCAAAAAGCTCAATTTCTTGGATGGGCCTCATTGGCATCTCATTACGCTTGGAGATATTTCCGGTCCGTTGGCATCTATCGCACCCCTTTACAAAGTCGTGGGTGTCTTTAAACATTGTAGGCCAGAAGAATCCGCTCTGCAAAATCTTAGCGGTGGTTTTAGAGGCGGCATGATGTCCTCCGCATGGTAGACCGTGGCAATGCAAAATGATGGATGTCGCCTCCTATTTAGAAACACACCTCCGAATGACGCTATCCTTGCATATCTTGAAGAGGTATGGATCTTCCCAGAAATAGCTACGGACCTCATGAAGGAACCTCCTCTTTTGATGCGTGGGCATCCCATGCGGTTTAATTCCACAAGCCAAGTAGTTGACGAAGTCCGCGTACCAAGGGACCTCTCCGGTTCTTATGGCATATAGCCTCTCATCCACGAATGTGTCGTCGATAGGCAAACTCTCATCCTCCTTGTCGCGAATGAGCCTAGATAAATGATCCGCCACGACATTGTCCGTACCCTTCTTGTCTCTGATCTTTAAGTCGAATTCTTGCAACAAGAGTATCCACCTAATCAACCTAGGTTTGGCCTCCTTCTTGTTTAAAAGATACTTCAATGCCGCATGGTCGGTGTGGACAATCACCTTGGAACCAAGGAGGTAAGAGCGAAACTTCTCTATGGAATAGACGACCGCTAGAAGCTCTTTCTCAGTAGTTGTGTAGTTTTTCTGCGCGTCATCCAATGTCTTGCTCGCATAGTATATCGCATGAAGCTTCCTATCTTTTCTTTGTCCCAATACCGCCCCAATGGCGTGGTCGCTAGCATCACACATTAGCTCAAAAGGAAGGCTCCAATCCGGTGGTTGTATGATGGGCGCGGAGACTAGTGCTTCCTTCAAGGCGTTGAAGGCTTGTATGCATTCACCTGAAAAAATAAAAGGAATATCTTTAGCGAGCAAAGAAGTAAGTGGTCGGGCAATCGAGGCGAAATCCTTGATGAAGCGGCGGTAAAATCCCGCGTGACCAAGGAAACCTCTAATGCCCTTGACATTAATAGGAGGAGGGAGTTTCTCGATTACCTCAATCTTTGCTTTGTCTACCTCAATTCCTCTCGAAGAGACAAGGTGTCCGAGAACTATACCTTCTGTGACCATGAAGTGACACTTCTCCCAATTGAGAGTGAGGTTGTTTTGTTGGCACCTTTTTAGGACTTTAGTGAGATTTTCCAAGCAAGAGTCAAACTCACTTCCATAAACCGAGAAATCATCCATAAAAACTTCCATAATATTTTCAATGTAATCGGAAAATATGGACGTCATACACCTCTGAAAGGTGGCGGGAGAATTACAAAGGCCAAACGGCATCCTACGGTAGGCATAGGTGCCATAGGGACAAGTGAAAGTTGTCTTCTCTTGGTCATCTTCATGTAAAGGGATTTGGAAGAATCCCGAATACCCATCTAGATAGCAAAAGTATTTATGTTTTGCAAGGCGTTCAAGCATTTGATCAATGAAGGGCAATGGGTAATGGTCCTTTCAGGTGGCTTTATTGAGTTTCCTATAGTCAATGCACATTCGCCATCCGGTGACGGTGCGTGTAGATATGGGCTCACCTTTTTCATTTTTTATGACAGTCATCCCCCCTTTCTTGGGGACGACGTGAACGGGGCTAACCCATCTACTGTCAGAGATAGGATAGATTATACCGGCTTCTAGCAATTTTAGGATTTCCTTTTTAACCACCTCCTTCATGTTCGGGTGTAGCCGCCTTTGAGGCTCTATGGAGGTGGCGTCGGTATCCTCCAAATGGATCCTATGTGTACAAAGCCTAGGGCTTATCCCTTTTAGATCGGAGATAGTGTATCCCAGGACATCTTTATGGCTCCTAAGAACGTCTAGGAGTTTTTCCAAGTTGGTCTGGCGCGAGGTGGGAGTTTACTATCACCGGGAAAGTTAACTTGTTACCCAAAAGGGCGTACCTTAGATTCGGAGGTAATTGTTTAAGTTCTACCTGAAGAGGCGCCTCTCCTTCTACTTCATCGGCTCGCATGAGTTTCGCTCCTTCCTTGCCATCCGGGTCTAGCTCGTGCTCAGGTGTCGCGCTCTCTTGTGAAGAGTCAGACTCACTACTTAGTGAGGATGATGCATTGAAATAAGCGCTCTCCGATTCTGTGCTAGCTTCGTCAGAGCTTTCGCTCGGCTCCGGTTCGTCCCTGGAATCAAGAAACACATCAGACGATTCATAGAAGCAAGAGTAAGTGTCATGGGGTGTAACTCCCTGAACGTTGGTTTGCTCTGAAGATCCTTCCGGAGTATAGTGATCCTCGACACTTGTTCTACCGTCTTCGAAATATAGCTTGTCGTCGATCACGTCAACTCTGACATTGCCCCCGATAGTACCCTCCGGGGAGATCTGGTCCATCACGAAACTAGCAAACAGTTGTTCGTCGGGGTCCTTGACGTCGATAGCAAAAGCTCCGGTAGCGTGGACCTCATCGACAAGCTCCTTAAGGAGGTCCGTGAAGGAGTCATAGTCTTCCTGACTGAGTTCTATTGTTGACATTGCATTCTCCATTCTTCCTGCAAAGACCTTATGCAAAACACAGGGATAATGTGCGAACAGAAGAAAGTAAAGAAAGAGAGAAATAAGAAGTAACCGGGTGGTCGATGACGAACACTGTCAAAATGCCGCTCCCCGGCAACGGCGCCAAAAACTTGATCGCACCCCGGATACACGCCCGAGGCGACGGTTGTAGTTTTACCGCAAGCGCACGGTGTAGCGGCAAGCGGGATATCGAACACAGGGAGGACGAATGACCGTGCTTGTTCCAATCAACCTGGCTATCTAAGAAGAGAGATTTGCCTTTGGCGATCCTGTCACAATCGTCAGACAAAGTGCAGAAATATCAAATCAAGTAAAGAACGTCTAGGGAATGGGAAATCCCCGCTACTCACCGTATCTCATAAATGTGGTTCATCGGTATCAAAATTGCTAGATTAGGATTTTAGATGAACTAGTTGCAACTGAATGTAGAACCAAGCTCACGCTCTCGCGCTGTTGCCGGTCTATAGCTATCCTAGGTTTGGGTCCAATCTCTTGCAAACCCTAGCCTAGGAAAGCTAGCATTAGGATCAACATCATCGTCCAATCGCTCACCGAGCCCAATCTCTTGCAAACTCGGCTCGCGATCTAGATTGGGATAGTTCCTACCCGCCCAATCTCTTGCAAACGGGTATTGGCACGGAATTGCAATCGGAAACCCTAGTATCGGTCCAATCTCTTGCAAACCGATACTACGGAAATTCGATTCCAACCCAATTCGGATTTCTAGGGTTTCCTATCGAATTGGGATCCAATCTCTTGCAAATCCCAATTGGTATGAACTCCTAGCTATCCGTGATAAATTGATCCCAATCTAATCCCTAAACATCAATTCTAGCAAAATTTCTACTAATTCATCACAAATATGAAGTTGGGCTCGTAGGGTTCATCCCCACGCCCCAAGACGTGGAGATTACTCACAATTCATAGCAAGATCACAAAAATAATCAATGAAATAAGCAAAAGAATTCATCACAATTTTGAAATATGCAATAAAAATAGAATTTTTAGAGAGGAGAAAGACAAACCAATGGAGTTTTTCAATTGTTCCAACCAAAAATCAAAAATTGTCTTCTCTCCAATCTCTAGAAATAAAGCTAAAAAACTAAATCTAAAAAGCTACAAAAATCTGAGAGAAAAGCTCCCCAAAACTAGGGTAAAAACAGGGGTTAAATAGCCCCCAAAATCGTCCAAAAACTGTGACCAAAATAACCCTGCGCAGCCTGTTTTCCGTAGTTTTCGCTACAGGCAGCGCGTCGCACTCGGCCGAGTGACAAATGTCGCTCGGCCGAGTGAGAAACCCTGTAATTTTCCAGTAAGTCGGGGCCTTCAGGGGTCTCTACTTCGGGGGCGGCTCGGCCGAGTGAGTTGTCGTCACTCGGCCGATGGCTTCATGGTACTCAGGCGGACGGGATAATCCACTCGGCCGAGTGGGTCTTCTGAAGCTCAGGCAGCCGAAAAACAGTAACTTGGAGATTTTTGAAGGGCTTCGTCTGGGCGCCACTCGGGCGGACGTGATGTCGTCACTCGGCCGATGTGGTCTCCGTCGCTCGGCCGAGTGCACAGGTAAATCGTGTCTGATCTGGTCGGCCGAGCGGTGTCTCGCTGGTCGGCCGAGCGGCTCCTCCACTCGGCCGAGTGAGACACAAAAAATGCCCAGATTGCTTATTTTAGCCTCCTCGTCGCTCCTGCGACGTCCATTCTTCTTCCGCTCCTCTCCAACAGCAAAATACCCCTCGGGGAGGTCGTCGGTGACCGTCTAGAGTAAGCGCATCTCGAGATCACTCCAAATCGCACCAAATCACCTGAAATGCGACAAAAACAACAAATCGTGAAAAGCATCGCAATATCGTCGATATATCGTGAAAAACATGATTTGGGCGATCTAAATGGCATGCAAACATGCGGGAAAAAGGTGTAAAATAAGGAGTGATCAGTGCGCAAGGATGGAGAAACACCGCGCATGATGCCGGGGCCCACGAGGAGACATCGCCTGGGGCCTCTCCCTGTTCAGATCGAGGAAGCTCCTCGAGGCCTGGTGGGGGACGGGGAAGCTCCTACCGGACCCGTTCCTTGAACCTCTCGAAGGAGTCCCGGAAGGCTTCCACGATCCGGGGGGCCAAGAGGTCCTCATAGGAATCAAAGGCTTCCTTGAGGGCATCAGTAACCCTTGGCTTAGGGACCCCCTCGTAACCCCTCTCCACCTCCTCGACGAGCCAGGTGGGATGTGCTCGTCGCAGGGCTCCCAGCTCAGCCCAGAGCTCCTCTCTCCCCCGGCGGGGTGCCTCCTTCGCATCTTGGTCCGACCTCTGGGCCACGGCCAAGGCGCTATTCAGGTCCATCACCTCAAAGGAGAGCTCGTCAATCCGATGCCGTAGCTGGCGAGCATCCATGCGGGATTCTTCGGCTGCCACCTCGGCCGCCCCGGCCCTCAGACGATCTCGCGCCAAGGACTCCTCGAGACTGGTCGCGCGGGCCGCGTGACACTGCACCTCCATTGCCATCACGGTGCATGCTAAACAAGAGTAAGTTAGGAATTCTACGAGGCAGGGCCAGACAGGGCAGAAAGATCAACCTGTTGGAGTTGCCAGACCAGGGAGTCCGCCAGTCGATCGGAGCGAGTCTTCTCCAGGAGCGAGCGGTCCCTTGGGAGGACGGAGCTCCGTGCCAGCTGAGTGGCCACACCCCAGTCGACGAAGACCGACTCCCCAGGTGCGACCTCGGGGCCAGCCTCAAGCATCAACAGGGCACCACCCACACTAGCCAGAGGGGGCTCGGTCAGACCGACAGGCTCAACCGCTACCGCCAGCAGCAGGGTCGCACCCGAGGCTCCTTGGGGGCCGCCAGAGGGCGGACCTCCACGACCTTCTTCTTATTCTTCTTCTCTTCGGGCCCCCAGACTCTGGAAGGGGACGCTTCTGCTCCATGCCATGACCACCCATGGGCACTCGAGGCCCCAGGCCGGCATCCCCATTGCCCCCCTCGGCAGGGGCAGAGCTGGGTGGACAGGCGACCACGGTCTCCCTCGGAAGAGACTCAACCGCAACCTGGGCCAGCGGCACTGTAGCGGCTGCTGGCCCCAGCCTTCCGACTGCTGGGTTAGCCCGACGGATCTCGTCCTCCACCATGCGGCGAGGCACGTGGCCAGTGGGGTTTCCTCGGCCGCTGCTAGATCCTTGGCGAATGAGCTCGCCGACGTCACGGCTGAATTCTCGACCCGTCATTTCTGCAGGGATAGAGAAGATCAGGGTAAGCAAAAGGGGCAGCAAAAAGAAAATGGGACACCTACCGGGGGACCACATGACGGTCTTAAGGAGTAGGTCGTCCAGCAGGGGCCAGACCGACTTCTCCACTAAAGACAGAGACGACACCAACCGAACTACAGCCTGATCGGCCTCGGAGAGGGTTAACGTCAAGTCATACAGACATAGACCCCCTAACCTGTCAGGATCACCGCATCCTTGGGAAATACAACAAAGACGTAGTTCGAACTCCAGTCCCCCACCCAGCAGGGTAGGCCGAGCATGCACTCCCTTCCCGCTTGAGCACAGATATGCTGCCATGATCCTCGACCGACCGTCTGAACTTGGAAGTAGTAGAAGACGAGGGGCAGGGTCGGATCCAAGCGATTCATGCTGCAGATCATAACAAACTCGACCAGCGTCGCCATTGAGTACGGGGTCAATTGACACAGGGCCACCGTCAAGAACTACATGACCAGGATGATGAAGGGATGGAGGGGGAAGCGGAGCCCCATGCAGAACATCTCGACGTAGACACCGACCTCGCAGCTCCTTGGGAAACAGATCCTTTCATCGATAAAGGGGATCCGGACGTCGTATGGGTGGTACAAATGCTTCTCCCGGATCTCCGCGACCGTCAAGAAGGGGATAATTGTAACGACCCGCTCTCGGGGGCCCGTTACTTATTTGATATTTGCGCAGGTCCTGCAGGTCACCAGTGAATTCAAAATAGCCACGATGCAGAGATGTACAAAAATACTCAAATAGTGTCCACATATTACAATCCATACTGTACAAGATGTCCCAACAATATACATGAAAGAGTAAAGTACACAACACTGAAAATAACTCTGTAAGCTGCAGTTGAACTTTGGCGCTATTAGCTCAGGAGCATCTATCGTCATCTGTACGTCGTCTGCGGTGCCACGGAGATGGAACCGTAGGTAAGTCACAACAATTCTAAATATAGAAAAGAAGCAGTGCACAAGTATGACAAAAGTAACTACGTACAAATAGATCAGAGTGAAAAGTAAAGTACTGAGCAACAACTGTACACAACTGAAAGTAAAAAGAAAACTGAAAGGAGAGAAGAACATACTGTGTAGTGCAAGTGTAAAGCAGGCTAGGCAAGTGAAACATACTACTGCTGTAGCTAAAAGTATGACAGGTAAAGTACTGTGACTGCACAGGTGTGGTAGGTAAAGTGTATGTACTGCGTAAAGTAAAGGTGACTGTAGTGCGTAAAGTAAAAGTGACTGTAGTGCGTAAAGTAAAAGTGACTGTGTAAAAGTAACTTTGTAAAAGTAACTACACTACGTGACTCAAGTCGGAGAGTACAATATGTGACCATCAAGTCCATCTCTTGCCTGGGCGCGACCCAGACGAATGCCGAAACACAGGCAGCAGGACATGTATTTTGCCGAAACCCAGGCAGCAGGACGGTATGCCGAAACACAGGCAGCAGGACGGGAAGATTGAACTCCAGTCACTCCCATACTCTCGCAAACTATGAGTTACCCCAAAACCCCAGTGATGTGTCAAGTGTTCTATGTTCATGTTTATACGGGATGTTCCACAAGATGTTTCATGAGATGTTCCACCAGATATTCCACAAGATATTCCACAACAAGTTTCACAAGATATTCCATACGGTGTATCACATGTTAGTCAACCCAAGTCCACTGGTTGACTTTTTTATTGAAAACCAGAAAGCCAGACATTCTTTTCAAAGCAAGCTAGCCAAGTGAAGTGAGGATAAAGACAAGTCCAACATTTCGGGGTGTCTAGTATTGTTTCAAGATGTTATCAATTCCTTGTTCACGATGATAGTTAACCAGGACCACTGGTTTTAAAACCAGAAAATAAAGCAGAGCAGATGCTAAGAAATTTGAGGATAAAAACAAGTCCAACAAACATGGAATACAAAATTTGTTGGTTTAAGGGTGGTAGTTTCGGTAGTACACAATTTACCCAAGTTGATGTTTGTGTTTAACAACCACCAAAGTTGAAAGTTGGCAAAGTAATCTATAGTTGATTACTTTCCTATTAGATTAGGTTTCTAGTTCGGTTCAAGTCAAGTAGCCGTTCGGAGGCTATAGTGGTGTCCTAAGTTCATACGGGTACACTTATCTAATTTTCTAACATTAGAATTAGTCGTGACTTACTGATTTCGAGATCGACGTAGCAAGCCGGAACTGGTTCTAGGGCTTCTACGAACGTTGGTGCACAAGAATTGGTACCTGCAATCACAAGAACACTTGGTTAAAGAACGCGACATTTCTATTTAAATAATTTGGTCGTTTTGATTTTTAAACGGATTGAAACATAGTCAAAAAGCGTTCTAAATTTTTCTATAGCCTAGATATAAGGAAAATAATTTTTCTGCAAGAGGAAATATTTTTCTGAAGCTTGTAGGAATTTTTATAATTTTTAAAAGCTCAAAATAGATTTAAAACTAATTTTTAATTAAGTAACGTATTTATTCAACAATTTATTCCGGATGCAATCTACATCGGAAAGTTGCGAATGAACTGTCAAAATGGCCGTCTCGGAGAGTACTTTAACATATATTTTTATCACTTAGTAGTGTACGTAAAAATATCAAGATACGGATTTTTAAAAGAAAGTAACGTATTTAAAATTTAGGTTTAAAAATTAATTCTGGAAAAACTAAGCATCGGATTGAGATGCAACTAGCACCATTGGGTCCGGAATGTCATTTCTGATTTTCTGGAGCTAGTCTCTCATTTTTCTAGGGCTTATATTATTTACTAGGATTTTAAAACCATTAAAACTCATTTAATAATTATTAAATACCGTATAAATACGAAATACGTTTTCGTATTAGTTTTAATATGTTCGAAACGAAGCTTAACCTTCGTTTTTCGACTGTACGGGGGGTGTCCGCTGTTCGACGGAGGCGGATGCACGGGAGCGGCGGCAACGGGGCGGAGGAGCGGCGGCGAACGCGGCGGCGCTGCAGTCGAAGAAGGAGCTCGGGGCGTTCGGAGCGTCGTTTGGCTTGGGTAGGCGGAGACTGCGGCGGCGTGATCCTCGGAGATCGGAGGCGAAGCTAGCCGTGGTGCGAGCTTGCAGGGAGCTCAGAGGAAGGCGAGGCTGACGGCGGTTGTCAGCGAGGAATGGAGCTGCGGGTTCTAGGGGAGGCGGTGGCCTCGGAGCCATGCTCGTCGGAGCGGGGATGGGCATTCGCTGTCGGCGTCAGCGGCGTTCGTGCGGGGTGAAGCAACTGTTGGGCTCTCGGAGGAGCTCAGGCGAAGGCGGGGCTGAGATCGGAGGCGACTTCTTCGAGCTGTCGGAGAAGATGATGGGCGGCGGAGCTGTGGCGGAGCTTGGCGGGGTCGAAGCAGCAGCGGGGGAGGCGTTCGCTGCTCCGGTGAGTTGATCGGAGAAGAGGGAGAGCGGGCGTTGGATTCACGTCGGAGAATAAGCTGAGAGTGGGAGAGAGCCTGGGTGAGAACGAGAGTATGAGGGGGGCTCTGGTGGTTGGGTTTTACGGTGAGGGGAAAGCGTGTGTTCGATCGGGCGGTGGAAGGAAGAGGCCGTGGCGGTGCTAGCTGAAGGAGGCGGATGCGATGGCGGGGTCGGGCTCAGGCGGGCGGAGCTGGGTTGCAGAGCTTCGGGGGGTGGCTTTACACCGGAGGAGAGGAGTGATGGTGCGGGTGAAGTCGTGGAAGGCGAGGTGGGTGGTGCGTTCTCGGGGCAGACGACGAGCTTGGGGAAATGGAGGCGGTGGGCAGAGGTTGGGGGTGAGCTGATGGGCGGAGGAGCACGGAGAGGCGGAGAAGACGTCGGATGAGAGGGGAGAGAGGAGAGACAGTTAACGGGAGAGAGAGAGAGAGAGCTGTGAGGGAAGTGTGCGTGATTAAGCGTGGGAAGAAGAGGGATTAACGGGGGGCTTAAATAATAGAGTTAGGATAATATAATAATAATATATTGGTTATTAATAAGATTAGGTAAGTATTTAATGTAGTTAGGAAATTGTCTCTGACTAATCCTAGAAAAGTCTTGGCCTGAAACACATGGGCTGCCAACTACGTTTAGTGAGGTAGAATTACATCGTTAACCAAAGTAATTAGTGGTAGGTAAAAAGTAAAACCCCATTAGTGAATGTATTTTGTAAAATACAAAAACAAAATTACAGTTTTGCCCCTACTAGTAAACGTGTCTGAAAAATTACGAAAACATACCCACGGGTTCGTATCGTCGCGAGGATCGCAAATACGAGATCCGTTTCAGGGTTTGAGCTATGGAAATATGTGTTTTGGGCCAAAACGTGTAGGAAGCAGGTTTGCGGGTTCTCTATCGATTTGACTTCAGAAAATTACGAAATTAATGTGGAGAGCCCTAAATGATCATAGAATGTTACCGTAGAAGTTTGAAAACGTTTTGAAGACGTTTGTATAGAAAATAAATTCGTCGAATCAAAACGGTAATTTTGGAAGATGAATTTTAACAGAAATGTTTTGGGTATTTGAGGAAATCCGAAATTGCTGAAATACTTTATAATAAGTCTAGTGTTTCAAAATATTTTTATAAGAATTTTTGAAATCCGTTTAAAACTCCTGATCAATCATTACAAAATGTCTTTTAAAATGAAATTACTTCAAATATTTAGCTTAAATGTTTACGAAAAATACAGGTCGTTACATTCTACCCTCCTTAAAATAATTCCGTCCTCGGAATTTAAATATCTTTTTGAAACAAATAATTGATGTTATGAAGAAGCTCAAGCAAATAAAAGATATAAAAAGATGGAAATCTAGTAAATCAGGTTGTAAATAATATGAAATATAATGTGGTATTATAGCATCAAGAAAACAAGAGATGTTATATATGAATACATAATATCGACATCACCATAGCTTTCGTAACTATTCCTAAGACCGGTATCATCACAATAGTTACTCTGACTTCTCAGGTAACTTGAGATAATAACATCACATGAAAATGAGGGCTATTATGATGACAACCTCTGTTCGAACTTGGGACCTGCGGTGATAAGCCAGTAGCAAGCTATAAAAACGGAAGACCATAAAGTTTATTCGTGCTACTGGTGACTAACGGGGTCTAGTATGTATCGACTAATCCACGGGTACCAACAACATCATAATACCCAACCACATGCTAACATCCAGATCAACGCCCAAAGGTAAGTACAAGGTCAATACCCAAAGTCAGTACTCACTGCCAGTATTTCTTCCATCAATCGCCATAATATTCCACAATAAGGCAAGATCCAAGCTCTCATCCAGAGCCAAGCATAGGCCTACATCCAACTTCAACTCCCAAGGCCAATATCATGCCAGTAAGCATCGCCATCACTCCTTCTGTAGACCAGTACTCGACATTCGCAACACCCAACATCACCGAACAAATAAACAACCAAAACACACTTTCCCGCAAACCAAAAGGAGTAGACGCAAGAGGAAGCCTAAACGGGATCTCAACCTGGGTGAGAACCAGGGCAGAGAGCTCAAGAGAAGCCCAAGGATCACGGCTTCCCAAGTTCTTAGCCACACAGCGGTAGCGAAGGTGGCGGCGATGGTGTCGCCAAGGCCAAAAATCCCAAAACATATTGTCGAAGGGCCATCGATGGTTGTCGATCTATGGTGGCTGCGACTGCTTGACGTGGCGGGTGTCACCGGAGTAGGGTGGGGTGGTGAAGCTTCGGGTAAGGTCAGAGGAGCTGGAGGCGAGACGGGTCGAGTTCGCTTGGGGAAGAGGCCGGGAGGAGGGGTGGAAGTCGTAGGGGAAGCCACGGGATGGCTTGGCGAGGAAGAGAAGAGGATTTAAAGAGGGGGCACCGAAAGTCGTCGGTAGGGTAGACTAGGTTAGGCGGGAACGGGGCTCGAGGTGAGGAAGCAGACAAAGGAATTAAAGTGGGGGGAGGAAGATGGTCGGTGGGAAATGAAATTAAACCCTTGGAAAAAATCGGGTACAAGTTGAATGTAGGGGCTAGAGAGAAACACGGGCTCAAAAAGACGAAAACAGCCTACACTTACACGCAATGTTTGGCTCGTCTCAAAATCTCCAGCATCATCCTCGAATACTTCTGAACGTCCTTCGATCTGCTTCAGTTGAGGAATCCGAACTTCTGATGATCGAAAACTCGAACGCTACCCTCCTTAAAATAAACGTAGCTAGGGTCCAAGCAAACTAGAAAGATTCTAAGAAGGTGAAAGTTCATCAAGCTTAAAGGAAGGTTGATAGTGAATAAGATCGATGACGTCACATAATAATGATTCACGTCCTTGCGGTCCAGCGGACACGGCCAGGGAAGTGACTAAGCCAGGATCACTTATGCCCAGTCTAGCTAGGTTGATCCAACAGACTTTAGCCAAGCACATTGACCGGTATCATGGTCCATTGAAGGAAGCTTATCATTTATATGCGTGTCATCATCAACTGAAGGAAGGGTGATGAAGAAGAAGTGGGTAGATAGTTCAACCTATGAAAAATCACTATAAAAAGAGGTTACTGGGGAGGGTATAATCAAGAATGGAACACGAATTTCTAGGCAAAGGTGAAGAGTTCAAAGAAAGTGATGAGGATCAAGGAAGATTAAGGGAGACCTAAAGAAGATGGTAATAAGGACGTTTTACCCGTATATCCAATACCGGTGAATACTCGAGACATCCCGTACTCGAGGTTAATTTGAGTATTTTATATTGCACACCCTGATCTTGCTATATTGTTCACGAGGTAGTTAGCGCGGACCTGCGTGGGCCACCAAACCTGTAACGACCCGCTCCCGGGGGCCCGTTACTTATTTGATATTTGCGCAGGTCCTGCAGGTCACCAGTGAATTCAAAATAGCCACGATGCAGAGATGTACAAAAATACTCAAATAGTGTCCACATATTACAATCCATACTGTACAAGATGTCCCAACAATATACATGAAAGAGTAAAGTACACAACACTGAAAATAACTCTGTAAGCTGCAGTTGAACTTTGGCGCTATTAGCTCAGGAGCATCTATCGTCATCTGTACGTCGTCTGCGGTGCCACGGAGATGGAACCGTAGGTAAGTCACAACAATTCTAAATATAGAAAAGAAGCAGTGCACAAGTATGACAAAAGTAACTACGTACAAATAGATCAGAGTGAAAAGTAAAGTACTGAGCAACAACTGTACACAACTGAGTAGTAAAAAGAAAACTGAACTGGAAAGGAGAACAACTGTACAAGTGTAAAGCAGGCTAGGCAAGTGAAACATACTACTGCTGTAGCTAAAAGTATGACAGGTAAAGTACTGTGACTGCACAGGTGTGGTAGGTAAAGTGTATGTACTGCGTAAAGTAAAGGTGACTGTAGTGCGTAAAGTAAAAGTGACTGTGTAAAAGTAACTTTGTAAAAGTAACTACACTACGTGGCTCAAGTCGGAGAGTACAATATGTGACCATCAAGTCCATCTCTTGCCTGGGCGCGACCCAGACGAATGCCGAAACACAGGCAGCAGGACATGTATTTTGCCGAAACACAGGCAGCGGGACGGTATGCCGAAACACAGGCAGCAGGACGGGAAGATTGAACTCCAGTCACTCCCATACTCTCGCAAACTATGAGTTACCCCAAAACCCCAGTGATGTGTCAAGTGTTCTATGTTCATGTTTATACGGGATGTTCCACAAGATGTTTCATGAGATGTTCCACCAGATATTCCACAAGATATTCCACAACAAGTTTCACAAGATATTCCATACGGTGTATCACATGTTAGTCAACCCAAGTCCACTGGTTGACTTTTTTATTGAAAACCAGAAAGCCAGACATTCTTTTCAAAGCAAGCTAGCCAAGTGAAGTGAGGATAAAGACAAGTCCAACATTTCGGGGTGTCTAGTATTGTTTCAAGATATTATCAATTCCTTGTTCACGATGATAGTTAACCAGGACCACTGGTTTTAAAACCAGAAAATAAAGCAGAGCAGATGCTAAGAAATTTGAGGATAAAAACAAGTCCAACAAACATGGAATACAAAATTTGTTGGTTTAAGGGTGGTAGTTTCGGTAGTACACAATTTACCCAAGTTGATGTTTGTGTTTAACAACCACCAAAGTTGAAAGTTGGCAAAGTAATCTATAGTTGATTACTTTCCTATTAGATTAGGTTTCTAGTTCGGTTCAAGTCAAGTAGCCGTTCGGAGGCTATAGTGGTGTCCTAAGTTCATACGGGTACACTTATCTAATTTTCTAACATTAGAATTAGTCGTGACTTACTGATTTCGAGATCGACGTAGCAAGCTGGATCTGGTTCTAGGGCTTCTACGGACGTTGGTGCACAAGAATTGGTACCTGCAATCACAAGAACACTTGGATAAAGAACGCGACATTTCTATTTAAATAATGTGGTCGTTTTGATTTTAAAACGGATTAAGACGTAGTCAAAAAGCGTTTTAAATTTTTATGTAGCCTAGATATGATGAAAATAATTTTTCTGCAAGAGGAAATATTTTTCTGAAGCTTGTATGAATTTTTATAATTTTTAAAAGATCAAAATAGATTTAAAACTAATTTTTAATTAAGTAACGTATTTATTCAACAATTTATTCCGGATGAAATCTACATCGGAAAGTTGCGAATGAACTGTCAAAATGGCCGTCTCGGAGAGTACTTTAACATATATTTTTATCACTTAGTAGTGTACGTAAAAATATCAGGATACAGATTTTTAAAAGAAAGTAACGTATTTAAAATTTAGGTTTAAAAATTAATTCTGGAAAAACTAAGCATCGGATTGAGATGCAACTAGCACCATTGGGTCCGGAATGTCATTTCTGATTTTCTGGAGCTAGTCTCTCATTTTTCTAGGGCTTATATTATTTACTAGGATTTTAAAACCATTAAAACTCATTTAATAATTATTAAATACCGTATAAATACGAAATACGTTTTCGTATTAGTTTTAATATGTTCGAAACGAAGCTTAACCTTCGTTTTTCGACTGTACGGGGGGTGTCCGCTGTTCGACGGAGGCGGATGCACGGGAGCGGCGGCAACGGGGCGGAGGAGCGGCGGCGAACGCGGCGGCGC
This sequence comes from Scilla litardierei, assembly GCA_030789695.1. NCBI lineage: Eukaryota > Viridiplantae > Streptophyta > Magnoliopsida > Asparagales > Asparagaceae > Scilla > Scilla litardierei. The sequence continues at coordinate 160,351,215 of CM061133.1, forward strand.
TGCAGTCGAAGAAGGAGCTCGGGGCGTTCGGAGCGTCGTTTGGCTTGGGTAGGCGGAGACTGCGGCGGCGTGATCCTCGGAGATCGGAGGCGAAGCTAGCCGTGGTGCGAGCTTGCGGGGAGCTCGGAGGAAGGCGAGGCTGACGGCGGTTGTCAGCGAGGAATGGCGCTGCGGGTTCTAGGGGAGGCGGTGGCCTCGGAGCCATGCTCGTCGGAGCGGGGATGGGCATTCGCTGTCGGCGTCAGCGGCGTTCGTGCGGGGTGAAGCAACTGTTGGGCTCTCGGAGGAGCTCAGGCGAAGGCGGGGCTGAGATCGGAGGCGACTTCTTCGAGCTGTCGGAGAAGATGATGGGCGGCGGAGCTGTGGCGGAGCTTGGCGGGGTCGAAGCAGCAGCGGGGGAGGCGTTCGCTGCTCCGGTGAGTTGATCGGAGAAGAGGGAGAGCGGGCGTTGGATTCACGTCGGAGAATAAGCTGAGAGTGGGAGAGAGCCTGGGTGAGAACGAGAGTATGAGGGGGGCTCTGGTGGTTGGGTTTTACGGTGAGGGGAAAGCGTGTGTTCGATCGGGCGGCGGAAGGAAGAGGCCGTGGCGGTGCTAGCTGAAGGAGGCGGATGCGATGGCGGGGTCGGGCTCAGGCGGGCGGAGCTGGGTTGCAGAGCTTCGGGGGGTGGCTTTACACCGGAGGAGAGGAGTGATGGTGCGGGTGAAGTCGTGGAAGGCGAGGCGGGTGGTGCGTTCTCGGGGCAGACGGCGATCTTGGGGAAATGGAGGCGGTGGGCAGAGGTTGGGGGTGAGCTGATGGGCGGAGGAGCACGGAGAGGCGGAGAAGACGTCGGATGAGAGGGGAGAGAGGAGAGACAGTTAACGGGAGAGAGAGAGAGAGAGAGAGCTGTGAGGGAAGTGTGCGTGATTAAGCGTGGGAAGAAGAGGGATTAACGGGGGGCTTAAATAATAGAGTTAGGATAATATAATAATAATATATTGGTTATTAATAAGATTAGGTAAGTATTTAATGTAGTTAGGAAATTGTCTCTGACTAATCCTAAAAAAGTCTTGGCCTGAAACACATGGGCTGCCAAGTACGTTTAGTGAGGTAGAATTACATCGTTAACCAAAGTAATTAGTGGTAGGTAAAAAGTAAAACCCCATTAGTGAAGGTAATTAGTAAAATACAAATAAACAAAATTACGATTTTGCCCCTACTAGTAAACGTGTCCGAAAAATTACAAAAACATACCCACGGGTTTGTATCGTCGCGAGGATCGCGAATACGAAGTCTGTTTCAGGGTTTGAGCTACGGAGATACTAGTTTTAGGCCAAAACGTTTAGGAAGCGGGTTTGCGGGTTCTTGGTCGAAACGATATCAGAAAATTACGAAATTAATGTGGAGAGCCCTAAATGATCATAGAATGTTACCGTAGAAGTTTGAAAACGTTTTGAAGACGTTTGTATAGAAAATAAATTCGTCGAATCAAAACGGTAATTTTGGAAGATGAATTTTAACAGAAATGTTTTGGGTATTTGAGGAAATCCGAAATTGCTGAAATACTTTATAATAAGTCTAGTGTTTCAAAATATTTTTATAAGAATTTTTGAAATCCGTTTAAAACTCCTGATCAATCATTACAAAATGTCTTTTAAAATGAAATTACTTCAAATATTTAGCTTAAATGTTTACGAAAAATACAGGTCGTTACAATAATGGACGATGACATAAGGATCACCGGGGGAACGTCAAACCTATCCGCAGCCTGGACATCATCTCTACTGGCCGGGTCCTCACACAGTAAGCCCTTCCCTTTTTCCGGAATTGGGCGTGTCGCAGGGGGTTACCGGGCCTTGAGGACGAAGGAGTACCAGACTCAGGAACCGGAGGAGCCCCGGACCCCGACGCGGAACCACCTATTCGAAGTGCGGTCATAGGACAGATCGAGCGGGTCAAAGGAAGGAGAAATAGGTTACCTTGAGCTGAATTCGAAGGGAGGAAGACGAAGGGGAATACGCAGATACTCGCAAGAGCAGGGTCTGATCGAAAAGCACGAAAGATAAAATTCGGAAGGGCGGACTCTTTATATGAGGAACAATCCCAGAATCGAGGCCATTCAAAGGAGGACGCGTGGCGGCTTCCGGAGACCGACGGCACTTCGAAACCCGAACCCAGGGTTGGGGAAGTTCAATCGGCCAGTGTCATGATGGCCCCCATTTAATGGCATGGTCTCGACTGATGCACCTGTCAAAATCCACTCAGGTCAATATCCACTCAGGTCACATCGCCCGAACCGAACCGATAGAATCTGAACGGCTCGAGCGATGGAGGCAATTGACACGACCATCCTAGAGCGGCCCAAGAACGAGCAGCCCAAAAGCAAGCATCGTTAGCCCACATTGGAGGCAGGAGGCCTCCAAAAGGAGTTTGGGCCAACCGTCGAGACCCTCGCGAGGACCCGATATCGGGTCGGCCACGATCGGACGTGCGCTCGGTCAGCCCACGCCAGCGGGAGTTAACCGCTCCCCGAAACACTCCCCCTTTATGACCATTATGGGACCCCATTAACCCACCTTCATGGTGCATGAAGGCACCTTAAAGGAGGCGTATCATGGGGGCGGAAAATGGAGGGCGTGGAGGGGAAACGATCGTGGGAGAATCCCTATAAAGGGACTCGAGGGGCAACGAAGAAAAGGGGACTTCGTATTCTTCTCAAAGACCTTGTTTTACACTCTAAATTTACTCCAATAGCTTGGTCCGAGGATACACGTAACGACCACCCTGTGAGCTGTACCGGTCCTGCCGATTATCTTTCAGATCCAATCTGACTTAGGCATCAGAGGGGACTTGGTCAGAACCAAGGTCCGTCCCCCCTGATGAGCTCCTTCGTCGGTCCAGGTCAAGTAGACCCTCCTCCCACCGTGTCGAGGCTACCCCTCAGCGCAGCACCTACCGAGGCTAGACTCACCCGGCGTTGAGCCGGCTCGCCCCCCGACCAGCATCTTAGTCAACCAAGGCCGAGCGTACTCCACGGTGATGAGGCTACCCCTCCGCACCATGCTGACTGAGGCCGGGCGCTCTAAACGACGAGCTCGTTCGCCTTCGACACGTCGAGTCTGCAATTTTCAGGGCTGGCGTGAGAATCGAAGCTACCCCCGTTGGGCAATTGCATGCTTGACGGGACCCAGGGGTCTCACCTGATCCCTTGACCACATTAACTATCCAACCCTTGGTCAATGATTCTATGGTAAGAAAACACCCGTAGACACATACCTAACCCAAAAAAAATTCCACCATTAGGCAACATTGCTTGCAAACCGTACATGGGTACACGGTGCTGCTTGCATTTCAGTAAAGGTTCAATTCAGGATCAACCTGCTTGGGTTGGGTTCAACAATGGTTTCCTTTTAAAATTAAATATATTTTTGACATATGCCGGAATCAAACCAATGACCTCTTTTCTCAAGATAAATATACCAGGCACTAAGCCACTTTTCACCAGTCTACTTATGGAAACTAGAGTATATATAAATTAAATGGTTATGCTTGGATAAGCTCTATTTACTTAAGTAAATCCAAACATGTCCCTTTTTCTAATCGGATTTGATAGGTTGATTACCCGAAACTGGTTACACCCTTGCCATACACAAAAATTCAGATGGTATTCAATTTGACCTGTCGAAATGTGACTCATTTGCCATAGCTAGCTATGAAACTATGGGAGATACTTCATATTTGAACAAGTTTCTTTATACATGGACGTATCCCTGATAGCCCACAATGTTGTCTCCCAGCATAAAAGAAAATGAAAACTAATTCCACTTGGGTTCGGCTTATGGCTCATATTGAAAGTTTAGAACATTAGGATGTTTTTAAATATAATGCGCAATCAATCTCACAGTTACATTAGCTTCTCTTTTATTGATAAGGGCCTATTCTTTTGCAGGAAAGTATAATTGGAGAAAGTTGAGAATTGTGGATTCTGATGAGAGAGAAATTTGGTGTAGTGTGTTCTTTTGTTGGAAAGTGGGGATAGATTGTGTAGTTGGAAAGTTGAGGTGGGGCCCATTCCGTGTAGTGTGTCCTTTTGATTGAAGAAAGTTGGATGAAGAAAGTGGTGTGGGGTCCACTCATATTTAATTTTTTGTATTTATACCTCTAAACTAAATAATTAAAGCTAAAATACTTAATTAATATACTATTAATTACTAACTTATTATACCTAAACGTGTGTTTGGAGCAAGGGGGCCCCACACTTTTGTGGGTTGGGCTGCAACGGAAAAAAAGAAAGGAGAGAGGACAAATGCTGGGCTGCGATTGGAGCTAGGAGAAATTGGGTCCCACAATTTTGGGGATTCCTTCGTTTTCAGCGTGTTTTGCGGAAGATACAAAAACATCTTCGAGAATCCAAATCCGGCTGCCACATCAGCGTTTCTCCCCTCCAAGCCGAGATGACAAAAGAACACCAAATCCAAATTCGGTCAAGGAATCCCATGAACAGTCTGTAAACAGTAGAATTCTTCACTTTCTCACCCAACGATCCACGAAAAGAACAGCCCCTAATGGACACTCAGAAAATTCCGGCTTTGGATCGGACTTATAATTTTCAGTGAATTGATTTGTGAACCGACCGTTTACACTGCGCACATACCACTTATTTACAACTTTTCCATTGAAATTACTCATCGCGCAAATTTCCAAAAAAGCATCTTGGCATGTGTGGAGAGTAAAACCACTGTTTTAATGGTGAAAGGTGGTGGGTGGCAATGCCGCCCCATCATCCAACCTCCCCAGCAACATCTACTATGAAATTACTCATCCTAAGTTTTAGTTTATTTATAGCAACATCTACTATGAAATCTTTTTTCCATTCCTCAACATTTCATCTTGCAAACTTTTCAGTGAGTTAAATTAAACATTTCCTCAACATTTCATAATGAAAGGCAAGAAGGAAAGAGATATTGTACGGACTTTCGCAATACAACACGACCTGATTGGTGTTAAATTAAACACATATTGCATGTACATTAAACACAAATATTATGAGGACTTTTGTGACTCCATCAAACTGTCGTCAAATCGAACACCAATTCTCGCAAAACTTTATTTTTTTTACTTGTCTTAACTCCATCAGTTCTCTCTATTTAATAAGATAACACCTTAGAAATAAAGACTTATTGTTTCATAAAGGAAAAGTATTAGATAGAAGGGGGGTTTGAATTATAATAGCAAAGGCCATGGTAAGCCATATATATCCCCCCTTATCGATGCAAAAAAGCAAATGGTGGGCAGCCTGTAGGCATTGACATACACTGCCATGCATACCATAGCAGTAGCCACATTGCTCCTTTTGCTCACCTCAGCCTCCCTGAGCACTGCAGAGACCGTTGATGAATGCTGGCGTAGGCTCACCAGAGACGGCTTCAACGAATGCAAGATTCTGTTGACGCAACAGATCTTAAACAACGATACAGATCGGGCTCCTCGCCATTGCTGCAAAAATATATTGGGAACGGATAGGGAAGCCCAACAGTGCTGGCATACCCTCTTCGGCTATCAGAAGGCACGTGATGTGGTGCCGGAGCTAGTTGCTGATTGTAAGTTCCAACAGTTTGTGATTCCACCATGGTTCAGGGAGCTGTTTAATACGCCGCCGCGGCTACTATGGAATGATTTTCATCCTCCTAGAAATATACATACAGAAAGCTAGTCTACACAAGAGGGCATGCCCTCTAATGGTGGAGCCCTTTTTGTTTTTTAAAGCCAGAATGAACGTCAAATAAAAATTTTTGGCAACATAAATTGCCAAATTATTATTGATATCCGTTACACAGAAGGGATGTCTTATCTTATTGCTTGATTAGCTCATATTGTTGTCTAGAATCTCACTGATCATAGATGTATGCAACAAACGAGTGTTCACACAACAGAGAGCCTGAGCAAGGTTTCGCCACGCCGAGAGAGAGGTTCCTTCGATACCGTCTTAAACAGATAGGAAACACATCAGAATTAAATGGAGGGTTATGGCACTCTGATTCGTCTCTGATGCTTAACTTTGCATCAAGCAGAGAAAGGAGAGAGCGTCGGCTGATTATAGCTGCTGCTACGGGTTTGAGATGAAATATTAGAGATAGAGATGCTAGGCTTGATTCAAAGATTGAGTGATATCTGATGCATGATACACTCCTTTGGCTTTATAGGATCAAGGAGCAGTGCTGCCACATCAAAAGATTCCTCACATCCCTTGCAACAAACACATCAGAGTGTTTGTTATAACATGGATCGTACCCATCGTAACTACCCCCGATAAATCTGGCCATGTATCCCTCTGACAAAGTGGAACATGTGCCCCTCCGATAAAGCTAATCGTTACGTACGTGTTAGACAGATCCGTTAGATAGGATACTTTAGACTATAAATGATATGCTCCTAATTTGCATGATTAGTCTCATTTGTCCATGAAGGATTTCATCTTTCAATTCCTCATTTTATACACTTTTACACAATTATTTGGGACTATTTGACTTTGAGAGCGTTGGCCTTATTTCAGGGATTTGGAGCGACATTGGAGCAATCAAGAGTTAAGGGGATGATCGACGACCTGGGAGCACCAAGAAGACTCATGATGACAAGCTTGAGGTGTCCAAGAAGAAGTCCAAAGAAGAGGAAGATATGAAGAGGAGCTAAGAGGTGAGGTCCACACTCTATCAGCATATTCCAGGCCACTCGGTCCGAGTGGCAATCCCACTCGGCCCGAGTGGGTAAGGCTAAAGGAAGCTGGAGCTGACACTTAGCCGCATTCGAGCAAGAAAAGCCCCTCGACTGAGTAGGAATGGTGCTCGGTTGAGCAAGAATTATGGCAGAAGGACATTTTCAAGTTGATTTTCAAGCCTCTGAACTCGACCGAGTGGACTTGCCACTCGGTCTGAGTGGTATGGGAGAAAAGAGAGCTTCAGCACTTAGCATCTTTTTAAGCGTAAGATGCACTCGGACCGAGTGACATTTCACTTGATCGAGTGGAAATTCCGGTAGAGTGCCATTTTGAGCTAAAATGGAACCTAAGAACGACCGAGCGCACTCGCCCACTCGACCGAGTGCCGACGTGACTCTGTCAACTGACCCATTGCTTCAGACCGAGAACGAAGGCATCAGCTGAAGAATCACCGAACTCTGGGGTGACTCGACCGAGTTGCCTCGTCCACTAAGTCGAGTCGACCGGGTCGCCAGCGCAGTTGTGTTTCTCTTTTATTTTGCTGGATTTAAAACCCACATGTATTTAAACCGAACATTAAGATAAGTTTTGGGGTAGAGAACGCAACAGAAGAGCGGCCATTTTGAGGGGGCTCCTCCCTCCTTCATCTTTAGTTAGGGTTATATAGGGTTTCTTGGAGATTTCTTAGAGATAGGCCATGCCCTAGGCCCCTCCCCTCTTATAATAAGATAAGTACTCTTGTTTTCTCTAATTATTTATTATTTCCTTGTTAATACTTGTTGTTTATCTTTCTTTTAATGCATGCAATGATGTTTTCTATTGATTACCATGCTATTGCCATGCTTGAATAGTTTTATTTCTAGGGCTCGGTTGAATCCGATTGCTAGGTCATCATATTTGATGGGGATGGTGATCCAAGATGTTGGTATCAAATCCATTTCGATTTGGGGGTTCTTTGAATGTTGGAGACTTAATTAGTCCAAGGAAGTGATTTGACCACAATCGCCTCCAGGAATCGAAAACCATAGAACCCTTGAATTGACAACTCGTGGTGGTTGATGAACTCACCCTAGGATAAACCCAATAATCAAGGGTTTTTCGTAGCAAGATGATCCATGATGGTGGCATCGATAGCGATCCAAGATATTTGCATCGCTACATTGTAACTAGGAATCGAGGGAGTCGTAGAGTTATGTTATGTTTTGCTATCTGCATCGGTGGTGACAGAAACTCGATAGACGCGATGATCCATGATAGTGGCACTCATCTTGAGAAGTCCCTCATGTCTGAATAGGGTTGTAACATCGTCAATCTAGGTGCGATGATCAATAATAGTAACACCAACCTTAGGCGTTTTTACACCCTTATATTGCTTACTAGGTGATCCACGATAGTGGCACGGAAGTCAAGAGCCCGCACAACATATTATCGACTTGTCGGACGGTTCGATCCCTAGGCACATATGAGCTTCATTCCGTGCCCGAAGTAGTAGTGAGGATACCAAAACCATAGTGATATTTCTCTTATTTCTTTCTTTGTATGGAGTCAGTTTGTGATATCGAGTGACCCGACCTTTGCATCCATCACCATTACAACATTTCGTAATCCACTTCCACCAATAAAACCCGCAGTCAAACCAGCCTTGGAATCAACTGGTACTTAAAAACCACCTCCCTGTGTTCGATACCTGCTTCCACTATACCATGCGCTTGCGGTAAAACGACATCGTTCGGAGTTTAATTCTGGGCCACTAAGTAAGCAATACTAGAAAGGAGGTTGAATAGTGTTGCTAAAAAATAATAGCTTAATAAAAATTCTTGTTGTAAAGCCTAAGCCTCCAATGGACATTACTCCACTTGGTACGTAATCACCTACCCAAAATTACTCGAAATAGAATAAAAAAGCACAGCAGAAATTAAATAAATCAGCAAGTAACGAGAGATATGAGATATGCTCGACAATTCCAATCGTAAATACATACATATTTTTACTGGTCCCCCCACCACGAGCCTACGTCCAATATCAAGCCAATGGACTTAGATTTCTTCTACCAACTCTCAAGTGAGAGCAAACTTGCCTCAAATTAGATGGCTTCTTACAATCTTGTCTCTTGTTCAATAAGAGGGCTTTTTCAGCCGATAACCAATAACCTCATCGTATGAAGACCTCGTACAAGAGTGTTTTCAAAAACTAAGTACAAACAACTTACCAACCAACCACTCTTGTGGTTATACTTACTCTTTGCAGTGATTACAACGATCCTATAGCCAATTGATTTGAAGCTCATGCGAAAAAGTGACTATACGAAAATTTTGATCTCAAGAAAAAGAGTAAAGAATAAAAATCACTTCAGAATCAAAAATCACTTCTTAATCCAAGATCAAAGCTTAGAGATAAAACTCTAAGGATTGATATTAAAAGAAGGCAAAACGTAATTTGTTTAAAACATTTTGAAATCAATAGTAAAATAGGCCTAAAAATTTAGTGAGCCAGAGAGATTCAAAGCTTTGAAAATCTTGAGAAATACTTTAAAAATTTGTTAAAATTTTTTCTCATTGATGATAAAACCTAGCAGAGACTCTTAGTATTTAAAGACAATTTTTGCACAAAACAAACAAGGAAAGCTTTATATGTTGTTGATCGCCCCGAAATGCAACCCAAGAGCACGACCAAAAACTTGGTCGTGCCCGGATACACACCCGGAGAACGGTTGTAGTTTTACCGCAAGCGCACGGCAAAGTGGCGAGCGGGTATCGAACACAAGGAGGTGGTGTTGAGCTCCAATCTATCCTAGGTTGGTTTGACTACGAACGTTTTATTGGTGGAGATGGCTATGGTATGATATAATGGAAATGGTGGTGGATGTCGGTGTCGATGATAAAGAAATCGGTCAAATATCGATTCAAATACAATATAATAAAAGAGGGAATTTGCCTTGTGGCGATCCTGTCACAATCGTCGGGCAAAGTATGGGGATATAAAATCAAAGAAAGACGTCTAGGGCTAGGGAATTCCCACTACGGATCGTCATACATCATCGTAAATAGTGAATCTCAATATTACTAGACTTGCGTTGAGGTGAACTAGTCGTAACTGAATATAGAACCAAGCTCACGCTCTCGCGCTATTGCCGGTCTATAGCGAACCTAGGATAGGGCCCAATCTCTTGCAAACCCTAGCCTAAACCACTAGCATTAGGATCGACATCATCGTTCAATCGCCCCTCGAGCCCACTCTCGTGCAAACTCGAGTTACGATCTAGGTTGTGATAGTTCGTATTCGTCCAATCTCTTGCAAACGAATATGTGTATAGATTTACAATTAAAAATCCTAGCTTTGGTCCAATCTCTTGCAAACCAAATCTAGAGAAACCCAATTGTAAACCTAAATCGAATATCTAGGCCTTCCCATCGATTAGAATCCAATCTCTTGCAAATCCCAAATCGATGGAAATCCCTAGCTATCCGTAGGAAATCAATCACAACCTAACCTCCTAGCAATTCTAGCAATTTAGAATTCATTCTTTACAAATATGAAATTAGATCCATAGGGTTCATCCCCAAACCCTAGAACAACAAATCTACTCTAGCATAGCAATAAGGATATAAGAATCAATAGAAATCATTGCTTGCATACAAAAAGATAGAAAAACAAAGATTCAAATAAAAAGAAGAAAATACTTAGCTTGATGAAGATCTTCAATCCAAAATACAAGCTTTTAGATCCAAGAGGGGGCCTAGGGCATGGCCTAACCTCTAAATTAATCCTAAGAAAAACATATGGGGGCTAAGAAAACATAATGGGGATCTCCCTCTAATGGTGGCTACAAACCCCTTAAATACTCTCCCAAAACCCTAGCAAATAACCCTAGAAAACCCCTCAAATTCATGTCCAAAAACAGCCCAAACCGCAACTTAAAATCTGGGCCCAGGCCGCACTCGGCCGAGTGGAATATGTGACCCGGCCGAGTGGAAATTCCAGCACTGCAGCATCAACTTGTAGAAATTCCCCAGATTTCATCCGACCTCCGATTTGCACGTTCTTGGCGGCGTTGGAACCGTCATGAAGTCTACTATCCATAAAAAATATTAGAAAAATACTTTGATTGCTGGAATGATAGTAGATTTCAAAAGAGTGAGAGGCTATCTGAAAATCTGGACGCTGCGTGTCCTCGGCATCACTCGGCCGAGTTGACTTCTCTACTCGGTCGAGTGGACTTCTCTACTCGGCCGAGTGATAGACCTTGTAAAATTCCAGTAAGTCAGGGGTCTTGGGGGGGTCTGTCTTCGGAGGTGACTCGGCCGAGTGGCTTTACTCGCTCGGCCGCGGGGCATTCGGTACTCGGCCGAGTCGGAACCCTCAATCGCCTGACGGATTCCAGTAAGTCTGAAATTTTTGCTTGCCATCGTCGTGATGCCACTCGGGCGGGTGGTGTCTCCGTGCTCGACCGAGTGGGCTGGCGATGCTCGGCCGAGTACACGCTGACACTCAATCTGCTGCGTGTCCGATCTGGCCGGCCGAGCGGGCTTCTTTGCTCGGCCGAGTGACTCCTTCACTCGGCCGAGTGGCATGCTGAAAATACCCAATCTTCATCTTTTCGCTCCCCCGTCGCTCCTACGACGTTCTTTCTTCTTCCACTCCTCTTCCATTGCAGAATAACCCTCAAAAGGGCCATGGTTGACACTCCGGAGTGGGTGCAAATCCTCTTGATCTCACAATCGATCCAAATCGCTCCATATTTCCTGAAATACGACAAAAACAAGAAATAGTGAAAAGTATCGTAATATTGTCGAATAATCATGAAAAGCATGATATGGGCGATCAAAACGGTATGCAAATATGCAGAAAAAAGGTGTAAAATATGGAGTGATCAAAATCCCCCAAGCTTACCTCTTACTCGTCCTCGAGGAAGATAAGTAGAGAGACGAACTCGGGAGATGAAAATAAAGAAAATGAAATGAAAAAAGAAAGAACACGAGGTGGAAGGGGTCGCTAGATTCTTCTCTCAGATCTCAAGCCATAAGCTACACATCACGATAACTTGGAAAATACAAATCACATGCTATAAGGATTTCATATCTTACTTAAACATGGCACTTGCAAGCTTTTCAGATCAACAAAAGGGATTCTCTAAATTCATACAATCAATTCATATCCACATCATGCATTTCATAGAATTTAATATACAATTGTTGGCAATGCACTTTTCAATCAAAAGTTATAAATGAAGCATATAAGATACACACCAAGCATGCAATAGAGAATAGAATAAGAGTCATGGAATTCACATATTTATTTCAAATCATGAAAAATCTCCATATCTAATATATTTTGCAAAGTCTAAGCATTATCGAATATTCCCATTCATGCACGTCTCCACTCTAATGTCATACTCACTCATATGGTCAAATGAATTCACCCCCCCAAGCTTAGCTTGAGGCATCGCATCTAAAGGAATATGATAGTGGAAAATGGGATTTTTGCCTTGGTTTTCCCAAGTATTTTGTGGCTCCAATAATAAGATAGAGAAACATTTTTCTCTTTTTTTTTCTTTTTGAACTATTTGTTTCTCATTTTTCTCTTTGGATTTTTGTAGGAGCTATATGATTTGTATTTTTGGATTTTGGCTCCTTTTTGGCTTTTTGGACTTTTTGGAGCTAACTTTTTCTTTTGTGGGGATTTTTGGGAAATAGATGCGATATAAGTAGCTTTAGGAGGTGAACTCAAGTGACATGTAGAGAATAAAAAGATATATGTGGAGGAAGAAATAATGTAACACTCGGTTCACTCTAAGATGTGCACGAACGGTTCAATAAAATAATACTTCAACTAAAACTCATATATAAGAATGGATATTCTCGATCATCTCAATAAAAAGTGAAGTCAAGCGGTAAAGCGCACAATCATATCAAGCATGCAACAGAAGGTGAATAAGACAATAAAACTGATGCTTCAGATATACTAATGATGCGTGAATCTTGGTGCATTTCCAACAAAAGAATACTAAACACTAATCCATACATTCAGTTTCAATGAATATCATGCGATCACTTAGAGGGGTCATCAAGAGAAATAGATTTGCAAGCACATGTGAATAGCAAGACTATGGAATACTCTAAGTAGCATGGCAAGGAATAATATGCATCGTGATGGTTGCTAAAGCAATAAGAGATATCATCATAATGAACAAATCTAGCAAAAGAAGGAAAAGAAATAAAAATTAAAGAGAGGAAAGAAAAGAAAAACAAGCACACACTATGATGCATGAACACACATAAAAGGAAAATAAGATGGAAAAATCAAAAAGATGATGCAAAAATTTTGAAAATGTTTAAAGTTCCTAAAATAAAGTAAAAATGTAATTAATGCATCTAAATGGCATGGAAATGCACTCCCCCAAGCTTAAACTTCACATTGTCCTCAATGTGATCATAATGAAAGAATATGAGGAACAACGATAATAATAAGGGGGTGAATGCAAAATGATGCTATGAATGACATGAAATCCTAATGCAACTACATGCACATACAATGATGCATGAGAGCGCCTTCCCCCAAGCTTATACCAAACAATCCTATTCAAATGACTCGATCAAAAATGTCATGGCTTTGCTAAGCGAGATTGAGTCAAACGAATAAGAAAGTAAGGTTTCACCTGAAAGAAATGCTCGAATGTGGTGAGCAAAAGGATGTGACACATCAAAATATGGAGAGGGCAATTAATATATATAATGGGTTTGGGGTGTAAAAATTTTTGTTGCCGTCATAAGAGGTGATATTTATTCAAGCAAATCTATACGGTCCTCTCGCTGTCGAGAGTATTCGTGTTTATTCAAAGCATAAAAATTTCTACACTACTGGATTGATATCACCTATAGCAAAAGGCGGATCCAGTATCTTTGCCGGTG